>JAPMOB010224583.1:0-10329 GCA_029875015.1 Lepomis gibbosus
TAAATAATCAAATAAAGAGACAGTTATTTTACAAAATGTTAAGAAAGCGTTTGTGCAGTAAAGTATGTTTATACAGTCTTTGCCTTTTGAGGGTAACCAAAATGCTTATGTGGCCCGTGGTGAAAATGAGTTTGACACCCCTGCCTTAATGCCACATGCATTAAATGCATCACAGGAAATGCACATGGTGATAATATATGACCATCTGGTCAGGGGAGGAATAGTAAAGCATGTATTTTCTATCTCTCTCGCTTTTTTTTTTTTTTTTACAACTTGATGCTTAACATTTTTAGACGTTGCAACACAAGAGACTGTCTGTACACATCAACCATATGTGCTTTTAACAAATACAAGTGTCATCACACATTTGAGGATGTATTTGCCCATGGACTGTATGTGTACATGATCGCTCAAGTGTGCTATGTGAGTGGGGATGCAAGTGTGTGTGTGTGTGTGTGTGTGTGTGTGTATGTGAATGTGTGTGTGTGTGTGCAGCCGCAGGCGCCTGCCCCTAAACGTGCATTTATTTGTCTTCATGTGTTCATTAATCTTTCCAGGCTGATATCTTCACACATAACTAAATATAACACTGAAGACGCACATACATTTTTACTGTATATGACAGAATGAAAATAATTGTCATGCCCTTCAGCAGAGAAAAAGGATGGAAATATGGATGGACAGGAGGGCAAATACAAAAGAAGGCTCTACAAGCCAAGGTCAGCTTGTAAGCTTAATCATATTCATCGCTAAAAATGATGTGATCATTAATCTCTTCCCATCGCCTCCTTTGTCCATTTTTTGCTTCTCCTTCAAGCGACCTATGAGCTCTTAGCTTAACAGTCAATCCATTTACATGCAAAAAAAAAAAACCCAATCCATGTAAATTTACTGCAACAGCTTAATATCCTGCTGTGTGTGTGTGTTTGTGAGTGCATGCGTATGTGTGCATTCGTGCGTTCTGTGTTGCTGTGCTGGGGGCGTGTTCTGCCAGCCCTTCTGCCAACGGCTCATGCATAATATCATCAGAGCATGCCACGGCAACGGGCATCCTCCAACTGTGATCACTCTGCGTTGAAGTGTTTGAATGTTGTGTTTGTGGGTAGACACATCACAATCCAGATCTAATTTTATCTTGTTCAACTCTTGCCAGAGCGATCGGAGATAACGTGATTGTCAGCGTTCGTGTGCACGCTGTGATTTAAGAGGCACAGCTGTCCGCTGGGAGATGACACACCGTCACACTCACCAATACAACTGGGGACAAGGGGGAGCAAGCAAGCAAAACAGAAAGAGTGAGAGAGAGACTCACACGCAGAGAGGTCAGAGTGTCGATATGGATTGAACAGAGGAGCAGAAATAAAATCAAATCAAGCAAGAGGAAAGAGAAAAGGCGAAGAAACAGCATGAAGAAAAATACAAGAGACAGAAAGAGAGGGTAAGAGACAGTGAGAGAGCTACAGAGAGAGAGATATAGGGCGAGAGAAAGAGAGAGAGAGCTGCAGAGCACCCTAACTCCAGTGATTCCCAGACTGGCTGGCTGGCAGCAAGCTCCTTGCTCTGATCTGCCTGCTCTGATGGGGTTTCATGCCCGTGCAGGCAGTGTTGGGGATCCTGCACTAATTCCTTCCTACTGACCATATCAGCCTACACAGACGTGAGTCAGGACAGCTTATCTCAACCTTATTGGCGTCTAATGGACCAACCAATGACAGTCAATAGAATCCAAAAAGGGAGTTAAAAGAAGATCGAACGCAAGTGGCCCAAGGAACGACTGGCAGATATGAGAGGTAGGAGCTCCATCACTGAGAAGGATAACAACATGAATTGTGTAAATGATAGTGTGTGTCTGTGTATGTATGCAAGACAAGTGGGATGCTATCAGCTGCTAAGACCAGTATGTCATAAAACTGAGTGATTATAAAGCATACATGCAACACACAGCAGCATTACATCTAGATTATTTTTTGTTTATAGCTGTACGTTAGCATTACCTAGTGGTCCCTTTTGCAAATAGGTAATGCCATTGGTACAAGCTGATTGAAAGTTCTACTTGCTGTGGGTTGTGTTTGCATGTCATAACAAGCTTCTCTGTGTGTATACTTTGGGCTGGAGGGACCCATCAGAGCAAACAGCCATTCTCCTGTGTTGACCTCATTCCAGAGCTGCTGTTACAACGCTCCACTGGTCTGATGCTGTTTATTGTGTGTCCATGTATGCATTATATGTATATGAGCTTCTTTATGAGTAAGTGCACGTGATTAAATGCATTCTTGCATACACACACTCTCATTTCACAAACACAGAAGCAATTAACACAGGGCTTTGCACTAGAGCGCGCTAAATCTCAACCCAACCATGTTCTGATGGGTCTTTTTAAAGCAACATCATATCATAACAGTAAGAGTGCCAAGAGGCACTGTACCAAACTGACACCTGAGATTAGACCTGCGCCTGGACATTTTTAAACCTGTAAATCACAATCCACAGCAAGAAGTCCAACCGTCAGGGAAAGGCAAAATGATGATTACATCCTTGAAAATGGGACACAGTCACTCTGTGTGTTTATTCAAAGAATAGGGACAACGGCTTTAATATTTTCCAAGTGATACTGCTGGTTAACTGATGAATGCTAAATAGCTGTTATGTGGTGTGTGAACACAGAAGTTAGATTGTGCTGTCCCATTCAAATTTAACATTCCCCAAAGGTTGTTTGAGTATTACAGTTATTAGCTGTTAATAGTGTTTGCTAAAATGATTCTGGAAAAATGTTTCAGTGATATGAGACTCACAGCTGCCTCATCACAAAGGCATAATTTAGGTGAAGATTCTAGACATGCCGCTTGATACGGGAGAAAATTATAGAATTCCCATTTGAGAAAACATTAAACAATCTCGGTTAGGAAAATGGCTGCCAAACTGCTCAGAATAACATTTTCAATTTAGCTGTTGTGCCTGTGGAGATAAACGTGGTGCAGCAAATCTATCTGTTTAGGATCTACGTATGAGTATGAGTGAAACTTGCAAGCTAGTTACATGCCCAGGCTTGGGTCTGAGCTTCATTTCATCGAGCCTCAAGCTAGTCCAGCCAGTGCTATAAATACTGCTGTAATGTTCCACAAGAAATGGACATGTGAAGTCAACTCAAAGGGAATCAGACACCCAATATCTGCTGTGTATGGATTTGTGTGTGGGTGTAGTGTGGGTGAAGGGTTATGAGGCCTTGGTGAAGTCACCAAGGACCACTGTCTAAGGGGTGGGTGGGGGGTAGGAGTTGGCATATTACTAATAAGTTTACTTTCCTGTTTATTGCAAGTGAACTGCATTCTTTTCTAAAGACTTCATTTTGAAACGTATTTCATATATGCATGCCAAACGAAAGTATCAGTTTTGGAATTTAATTGACCACTTAACGTCTTCTGTGACAAAAGGATTTATTTACGTCAGCTAAGGTGGTCATGATGTCAGGTGAAGAGTTGAAGTTATGGTGTGAATGTATGCAATAATGTAACAGTATAGTACAGGGTATTGCTGAATCTTTTGTCAACCTGGAAAAAAAATTCTTTCAATATACATATGTAGCTGTTTTCCTTTTTATATTTTGCTGCAAATGCACATGCATACTTTTATATGTCTAATTCAATATTATGTCCCCTTGTCTCCACAGTGGTATTGGTGTGTTCCCTCTTCTCCCTCCTGTCTTTATCACACGCCTGCCCAAAGGAGTGTACCTGCAACAGCAACACTAAAGTAGTAGACTGCCGGGGTCGAGGCCTATATGACATCCCCCGACGACTTCATCCAGAGACCCAAGAACTGTATCTCCAAGATAATCGTATCAGGGGGCTGGGATCAATGGCATTTCGCGAAATACCCCTTGTCCGTATTCTCGATCTATCTAATAACTCTATAACGTCTGTTTCACCAACTGCTCTGCTGGGTCTCAGAACTCTACAGCGCCTCAGCCTGGCCTACAACAGCCTGAGAGAGCTTGACAAACGGTTGCTTGGACCTATCCGCTCGCTTTCACACCTTGACCTCTCACACAACAGGTTAAGCAACTGAAGTGGAAAAGATCAAATTTGTTATTTGCGGTTTGTTGGACAATACACACTGTAAACTTGATCCCACGTAACTGATTGTATCTCATTTCATTCTCTTGACATGTCCCTTCCTTCAGCCTGTGGGGTTTGCCTGGAGCCATAGGGGACAGTTTGAGGAACCTCAGCCACCTGGGCCTTGCGCAAAACAGGCTAACGCGATTGGACCGTTCCCTGTTGGAGGCTCTGACCCGCCTGGACAGCCTCACACTACGAGGCAACCCCTGGAGGTGTGACTGCCAGCTCATAGGGCTGAAACTCTGGCTGGAGACCTACCTCTTTAAAGGTTAGACCACCAGTAGCTCTAGGCATTAGCTGGGGAATGTCTGTAATGTTTCCAACATTCATCCAACTCACTGCCTTTCCTGCTCAGCATGATATTAAATTATGGTAATAATGACCTTTAACACAAGCAAGTATCCTAAAAATCACTAGAATTGAAATGGCTGGACTCTGTCGTCTCACTGTGCCAGTTTGCACAGTCTCTTTTAGGGATTAAAATAGACTGACTGACCCCAAATGGTCATAATGTTTACATATTTTGCCCTTGGAGAAATCTGACACAGCGGATTTAAGACCAGGCTTAACAGTCTGTCCAGTTATTAAAGATGGTGGAATGAGTGTGTGTGTGTGTTTGTGTGTGTCTCACGTTGTTTGGTGTATGGCAGTGGAAGGAACGTAGGTTGTTTTTTGGCTTTAATACTATTATTAACATCTAATGAGTACTGTGTTTGGAGCGGTGACCACATGCATGTCAGACCTATTTTTAATAATGTTATGGTGACGATTTACAACATTTACTGTACATTAGAGTCTTTATAGTGACTATTGGTTCACATTGCATTGCCCTAAAGCTTAGCAAAAAGTGACACTAAAAGAATAATTGAATAATTGGATAGGAATTTGATAGGAATTCCAAGAAGCAGCCCTGATCTATACAACCACAGATAAAGAGTGTATATGGGTTATTAAGAGTTAAACTGCAGACTACATTATTTTCCATGCTAGACCAAACCCAGCATGCATTAGATAACAAAATAACCACTGTACAGTGAAAGCTAGGATCGCTTTGAGTTGGCTGGCCCGCCTACATGCCTGCTACCCTGACACAACTATCGTCTTAAAGGCAGAAAATCCTAATTACTGCAAAACAGAACAATGGGTGCAGATACAAGTATGTGTGCTTAATAGAAAGCCAGTGGTTAATCAGGCAGGCAGAAAGGAAGTGTGTGACAGAGCATGCTTGAGATGAATACCAAGAGAGATGAATAATAAAGAGATTTACGAGACAAACAGAGGGCAGCCGATGAAGTCCTAACTCTACACTTTGTCGCCAGTAATTGAGTTGTTAATAATATGACACTTGCTATTACAGCCCATATAAAAAAGCCATCACACCCTAGGTTAATAAATATCTAAAGTAATGGGCTGGTTCAGTCTCAGCTATGATGAGTGTGATTGTGGCCTCATCTATAGTAAGCTGTCAAAAATGAAATGGGGAAATTAACAGCAGGAAATGTGCTTATACTACACATTTGACTGATGCATGCTTCAGTATTCCTTTCTGCCCCTCATTCTGTCTTTTACTCTCTGATCTAATTATTTAACTCTGATCCCAAGGTGGAGTGGTGGATGAGGTGCTCTGCTCCCAGCCAGACGACATGAGAGACAGAGACCTGCAGAAAGTCCCTTACCAGCTCTTCCATGCCTGCATGACCACAAGCTACCATTACCTGTTTGCTAACATACACCACCTGGAGTCTGAGAGGCTACTGCGAGGCCACACCCATGGCAACCATGCTCATCCCTCTAGCCACGCTCTCCATGTCCCTATGGCAATGGGGGAGGGTTATGGTGGCGGGGGAGGAGGAGGAGGGAGTTTGCCAGAGTGTGAACCTAAGCAGAGGCAGCGGCCCGTCAACCTGCGCCACGCCATTGCCACAGTGATCATCACTGGCGTAGTGTGTGGGATCGTGTGTCTGATGATGCTGGCTGCAGCAGTGTATGGCTGCGCCTACGCTGCTATCATGGCCAAATATCAGCGGGAGCTAAAGAAGAACGAGGAGTTGGCAGCAGCGCAGGGGGCAGATCATGCCACAGCAGATGAGAAGGAACCACTGGAGAATGCTATCGCCTAGGAGAAGATAACATGAACCCTGGAATTTAAAATCTGGGCATCAACCCTTTAACCTTATCGTCTCTGGATACCGTGTGTGTGTTAGTGCATGTGTGTTTGTGAGAAAAAAAAAAGAAGAGAGTGAGATTCTTTATGAGTGAGTGTGTTTGTATGTTCACCTCCTTTCTGAGACTTGGGTAGCTAAATTCCCCAGGTATTTGACTATGCACTGATGAGAAGAGTATCTTCTACTGTATGCGGGTTCGAGGGGCAGGCCAAAGAATCCATCCAATTCCATTTAGTCTGAGAAATGCATATCACAGATATGAACAAATCGCTATATATTTATAATTGTGTATTTGTAGTTATAATAGTAAAGCTCTGGTGTTTATAAAATGGATTTCAGAATTTGGTTGTCTTTTGGTTGTTGTTTATAATTCTGAGTCTGATTTTGAGGTAATTTTGAAAACACATAGTAGGCAGCTGCTGTCAGTTAAGTTTTGATCTAAGTTGTTTTGTATCATTGATGTGAGTGTACGAAAACAAGAATGAGTGTTTGTGTCAGTGTTTCATTTGTGTTTGAGTGTGTGTGTGCGTGTGCAGATGTTTACTGTACGCACATATTTACAGAGATTTAAGAGTCTGTGCCTAATAACGTGACATAGTTTTAAGGAGGATATATGTTTTCTTAAAGGATATTTTTCTGACAACTGAAGTGAAGATGGGAAATTCACTGAAGCAATAATGAAACAAACTAAAACGAAAACAACAACAAAACTTGGACTCAGCCTTGTTGTTTTTCTATGACCTTACGGGTTCACAAGCCTGAAATATCATCCTGCTGCACACAGGCACACAAACCTTTAGATCTATAGTTTGTGAGATCAGTTGAGTCTTGTTTGTGAGTTAATGCCGATCATTAAATGGTAGTCATGTCCTGCAGTATGTATTATATAAAATAAAGGGAACCACCTGATTACTGATTACTGTATGTATACTTGGGGACTAGTTTGAGAAAGCGAACATCCTTAAATGGAGAAAATATCTTTAAAAGAGATGTATTTTGGAAAAAGAAATGTCCACTTTGGCGTGAATACCAATGTTTGTAGTGTACTCCCCTCTGTTCACCAACTGTTTATCATAGTCAAAGTCATATCATATCATGGCACATAGTACCAGAATGTCCTGTTTATAATAAACAGAGAAATATGGTCGAGTTAAAACAAAATAAAGTCACAGACAGTAATACCAATTTCTCAAAGGTGGAGGAAAATACCCCTCATTTAAAGTGTTTTTGCCACTCTCAGTTTAAGGTGTTGCCACAGTAATCCTTTTTTGGACATTTCTGTTGAATCATTTTGTCAAATAATCTGACAGAGATAATGGGGAAACTCAGAAAATATTGTGGATTATATTTAATATTATTTTATCAATTAGTTACTTGCCAGAGATACATTTAAATAAATGTTTGGATGACATTATATTTCCCTTAAATTTATTGCCATCAGTGGTACCATTAAAAGAGAATTCAAAAGCATTACAAAATGCAATTTCAGGTGATACAAATCAGATTTCTGTCTTAATTATATTAATATATGTAAAATGTCACAGTGAGGATATTCAGGCAATGTTTTTAGATTATATTCAAAAAGTAGATTGCTGTGTTACAAGCACACATTAGTAGTAACATTTAACTTACTCTAAATATTGTGGAGGCACATGAAGGTACCCAGATGCCTTTGGTCTTAACGCCTGACCTGAGTTTTATGGCTCTGTATATTATGGCATCAGATTCACTGCACGTGGCTTAGGATGTGACCACAAACACTGACACACACACACACACCCACACAAATAGACACGCTGGCATAGACACGCGTGTATGTACGCACACAGTAACATTGTGACTCAAGCAATGTCTGCAGGGCCCAGGGTGTGTGATGTCATCAGCCTGTCCTGTTAAGTTAGTGTATTAGTGTATTCACAAGTCTACAGCTCAGTGGAGCGCAGGGCAGTGAAAACTGGCCCTAACCGGCCCACGCTGAATTTGCATTCTAGCCTACATCTCTCCTCCCATCTGACTCTCTTATATAAAATCATCCTTGCAGACATCCCCCGACATGATAAGCATGATTGTTATTACTGAATATCAGTCCCCAACGTAACAATGGGGTATTTGTGAAACCTTGTTACTGATTAGTCATTTGGATTGCTGCTTAACAGAATTTAAAAGAAATATTGTTATCTTATAACAATAGTGATAAAGTCAACAGGGTCAAATAATACTGTGGGTTGGTGTAAACTGTGGGCTGCTTTTGTGCCGCTCTGCTAGAAATGTGATGCATACTCTGTATGCATGTGTGCTGTGGCACCGCACAGACTCCCATCTCTGTCCTTCTGCTCCAGTGGTTTCCCCCATGGCCAAGAGTACCCACAATGCACTGCTTTCATGTCAACGTATTCAGGCACCGTGAAATATTCTCTTTCTCTGCTCTTTTATTTCCTCTCTTATTTTATTACAGCATTTCCAAAAGATTTTCCTCTCTCTCCTTTCTTTAGATTTCTGCCCACATAATTTTTCTGAGATTCCACTACTGGCATTAGCGGCCCTCATCTGTTGACAGGAGAACTCACATAGATAATCATCAAAGCTTTTAATATAAAGCTGTGCTCCACATTGGTCCTTGGTGCATATGTTGGACCCTGGAAAAGTCTGCAATACCCCCATATAGTACACTGTATTTGAATAGAATAACTTGATCATTCAAGAAATTTGTATTGCGTGATTACTAAAGCTTTCAATGTAAAAGGGGACTTCCAAAAGGTCTGCAGAGGATAAACATTAAGAAACTTAGAGGCGCCTTAATGCAAGCACTTCATCACATTTATCAGTGCTGTACAGTTCCATAGTATTGCATTAGTTCCATAATACATAAAATGATGACTTGAAGTCATCTTGTGCCTTTGGGGAGAGGTGGGCAATGTATGGTGTCATATCACAACTTTCCAAAAGATAATACTCTCTAACAAGAAGCTCTTGAAAATGAATTTCTTCCCAGAAGACTTTCTCTTATAACATCTCTAACCCCAAACATCTAAGCACTGCCTGTGCTCATCTTCCTCTATTCATCGTAGCAAATTTTCAAATCAGCTCCATTTTGAAAAATCGACTACACATTTGAAGTTTAAACAACTCTTAAAACTGCATTTTGTGTCACAATAACAGCAGTAACTTACAGTTGTAAGTCTTCTCCTCTGCCATTTAGGTTTGTTGGCGCAAAATGCATTATGGGATATTGGCTATCCGAAGTCCACACAAGTCACCAAAAATGCAGGTTCAGCAAAACAGGCGGAGCGAAAACACATCTGGGTATTTCACTGTACTGAACTAGATGCAGACTTTTGAATTGGTAAATTGGGCTAATTGGTTGGGCTGCGACTGATGACGAAGTCCACAAGAACACAAGTACAGACAAAAACGCAGATTGAGAAACAGCATAGGCCTCACTGATTACAATACAAACTCATAACTTTATTCTCTGGTTCTACAGAAACGGGATCAGAGTTAATGAAGAAAATATTATTAGGGTTTTCCTCTGATGTCCTCCTGCTGCTCTGCCTCCGCACGGATTTTATGTTACTAGTTACTTTAGCAACTAACTAGGCTACTGCTAACAGCAGCTGCTACTAAGTTAGCTACTGAGTTAGCCGTGCTAGCTGTCCTACAGCTGATTCTGCCCAGACTGGAAACTGTGTCTTCAAGGTTGTGTTGGTTGTGTTACATCTCTAATATTACTACAGAACCTTTTAGCCCCTGATTCAGAGCCAGCTGATAACAGACGCAAGTGTTAGCAACAGCTAGCAGTTAGCAATACGTAAAGCTATCTGTCCATCAGGAAACTTAATAAATTACCGAGTTGAGGCAGACCAGGCAGAGGACATCAGAGGGAAAACTATAAAGTATATTTACATTTCTCTCATAACTGTAAAATCGCTTTCTTTGAGAGTGCACTGCACAACTTGTTGCTGTTGCTCTATGACCTTGTATGACCACTAACTCTGGAACATAAGCTGGTCTATGTGACTTTTGAGGTGTCACATAACATCTAGCTC
>JAPMOB010224586.1:0-23379 GCA_029875015.1 Lepomis gibbosus
TGCATACGGTGGTCATCACCACAGCAGGATGTAAAGAACACCACTCCAGGGGGTTCAGGATGAGGGTTGTTTGAAAAGAAAAACCCTTTAGCTAAATTAAAGTATCCTCCCGAGTGGTGTAGATGCAGTGTGAAATTGAATTACAATTCTTGCAGCCTTGGCGTAATTATTTTCACTTGCACACTTTTGAAATCAAAATAAATAAAGGTTTGAAAGGGAATAAAAGGACCCCTTGCTGAGGTTGTCTGCAGGAAACATGTCTTCAGTCATTCTGCCAACCGACATTCTTTAAGGCAGGAAAACTTAATGAATTATTTTGCCCCTTGTATCTCCCACCCTTTGAAGAAGAAGTTTAATTGACACTCTGTCTCACCTTCCCTACAAAGAGGACACGGCGTGTCGTTCTCAGGGGAGTCTCACATTAAATGAGACAGAACAAAAGGAGGGGGAAATTCACATTCTGCTGGTGCTGCATGTGGGCATCACCAAAGATTTCCTTCATGAGGCGTAATTGGAGCAAAGAAAATTTTTGAAACTTTTCTTACAGAATATACCTTGAGACACCACGCAGATGAGTCAAAAAGCTCTTGTAATAAATTAGATGAAATAGTGCATTGCCCGTTTACAGGGGCTGATGTGACACCTCTTTCCGCTTTTTAGATGGTGCAGTGTAGTGCTTGTTCAAAATTTGCATCTCCTTGTCTCCTGTTACTGACTTACTGTACGCCTCATCATGAAAAAGTAATATATCATAGATATAGTATTTATTCAATTAGACGACACTTTCATCCAAAGTGACTTACAATTGTTACATATGTCAGAGGGTGCGTGCCTCTGGAGTAACTAGGGGTCTTGCTCAGGGACACAGTGCTGGATGATGCGGTAGGGATTTGAACCCACACCCAAGGCATGACTGCTAGGCTCATTAATATTTTTTTTAGCAGCTGAGCAAGGACACCACCGGGAGTTCAAACCTGTTCCAACAATGTGGAAATACCATTAGCAGTGCCGAAATCACACACACACAGATTTCTGCCTTTATAAAGGAGATTAAGCTACGTATAATAATTTCAGATGTCACTAATGTAGCCAAGACCTGTATGGGAATGAAAACAGGACATCACTGTAATGATCCTTGCATTATGAGTGTGGAGACTGGGTGAACCTCCGTGGACTAATTTGATGTCAAGAGACACTGCTCTAGCCTTAGCAGCTACGCCAATCTAATATATGCAAATACTTAATCAGCCCTCTCTCTCTTGATCTCATTCTAACAAGTTGCTTTTGACAAAGTGGCAGTTCCCAAACGAGTCCATTAACACACTTACTTCAACTTCATTTTCAGTGATGTTGACATTTTTGCACAAGAAGTCTCACCCTGAGCGACTCTCTGGCAGGGGACTTTCTACGCACTTGGACCACTGCAAACACACACACACACACACCTTTCTCTGCTTTTCTATCACTCACACTAGCGCACACAGACTGAGGCAGAAAATGATCCCATGTCCTGCAGCATTAGCATCTCCACAGACGCCAATCACTGCAAGTGAGCATGAGCACCTTTGAAATGCTCACTGACAGTTTCCCTGCAACATGGATATGTCCAGCCTCATTTTAGCAACATCAGTAACAATCCCATGCTATTATCATTAGCACTAAAATAAATAAACAAGAAAAGAGAAAAGATCATTTAAGATGGTACTTCATTGCTAGATGCCAATGCAGTGATATTGTGCTTTTAGTTTTATAATGTATTTGCTTCATAAGATATATATAATTTTTATTTTTTTTGCACATATTACATCAAAAATAGGGATAATAAGTGATTGCAAATCAATCATACACTTTTTATTAAATTCAGCAAATCCCTGGTTCGGTAAATGGAAAACATAGAAGATGGTGTTGGACCTGCCACACAACATTGTTCCAGTCAATCAGCAGCAGGTGGCATTAGCACTTGTGCACAGACACTATTAATTATTGATGTTCTTAGATGTATATTGCAAATGTCTCTCCCTTCTTGTCCACTTATTTATTTTTTACTTTTATTGATAATCTTTCTCTGCCTTATCAAGCACAGCATTGATTGTACACTGCTTCCACAGCAGGGGAGGTTGTTATTCCTTAAAACCTGGGTCGATCACCACTATTAGGTCAAACTTTGACGTAGGAATTCTACCACGTCTGCATTCTAGAAAAATCAGTAGCTAAACTAAATGAATTTGAAAAATGTATAGAGAGAAAAAAAACAACCTAACATTATTCACAGTAAAAGTGAACTGCGGAATTGTAGTACAAAAAAAACAGCAAAATGGATTGCATAAAGGTCATATTCCTAAATGACTTTCATTCCCATCACTGCATGGAAATCCACAGAGTGTTCACCAAATAGAGATGGTCATCTGGGAACGAGATGATAATTGATCATGGTGATTATGAATCGTATGGCTCGGAAAATCGCTCAAAGTGTGACAGCAGACCAGCTGTGTGGCTGTTTCCTGATATAAAAAGATCAGTTTATTTCCACTAGAGAGACAAAAAGAGAGACAGAGACAGAGGGAGGAGGCATGGATGATGGGATGGGGGATGGCAAATCCACTATTTTGCTTTCACCCAGCTGCCTCAGCTGGGCTTTACAAGCTGCAGCTGGTATAGTTGAGCAAAGTGCATTATTATTTTGTATCATGTTTTAGGAAGCAAATGCAAACAAAGACATAGCCAGGCAATTGGTCTGTCATTTATGAAACGGAGAACTTAGACAAAAATAGTTGTTTTCATTTCTATCTTTAAGTAGAAAAAAAAACAAGTAATTTTCCGCTGAAATCTAGTGTGCAAGTTGTATTTTTGTACCTGCATCTTTCAATCAATACAATTTATTTTCCAAAGAATTTGTATTTATTACATAGGCAGCAGGCCTGAAGCTAAACATCCATCTATACTTTCATTTATTCTCCAGACCAGAGATTTTTAAACTGTGAGGTGAGAGAGCGTTGGTGGGTTGGGAGGTGTGAGGCAAAGATACTTTGTGAGGTGAAAGGCACAGGTACACGCAGGTGTTCTAAAAACAATTAGTTACTGATTTGGCTCGCTTATCAACACGGTCAGCAGTTGGAGCTGCTCATGGAGGCAATTAATGAAGTAAGGCTACTTCTCATAACTGAGTCGAAACCGAACATACATGATACGTATTTTTAGATTCTGCATGACTTACACTGTCTTAGGATTTCATTATCGCCAATGTCCATTTAGACTAAACATCCATGAAAATGTTTTTATAGAAAAACTGAAAGTCATCCTGATTTTAGGTTTTCATCAGTACCACGGTAGCCCAGCGATTGTTATCTGCACATCCATGAGTACATTGCAAAGAGGAACTACTACTAATATATACTACTTATATGGCAAATGTAAGCTTTAAAAAAAAAAAAAAAGGAGCTCAAGTTGTAACCCACAGTGCGACTAATTATAGGAGTTATAAAACCCTCTAATTACCTTTTTTCATGTTGTACTATCAGTATATTTGGTAACATGGATAGACAGGGTTGAGAGGGATGCAATTGTCTTAATTTAAAGGTTCAGTGTGTAAGGATCTATTGACAGAAATACAATTTAATATACATGTTTTCAGTGGTGTATAAAGACCTTAAATAATGAACTGCTTTGTTTTTATTACCTCAAAATGAGCTATTTCTGTCTACATACACTGCTGGTCCTCTTACATGGATGTTGCAATGTTGCACAGCCATGTTTCTACAGTATCCCGAACAGACAAACGTGTCTTCAGATCGCATTTCGTTTACTCATGTTGAATACGTACGAAGAAGGAAGCACAAATAAAATTAGTAGTACTAGAAGTAGCAGTCAACTGGTTTATTAGAAGTATGAAAATAAGAGAAATTTGGACAAATGGTGGCCCACACAAATTATTCAGCACATAAGCCGACAGAGTGCGTAGCTTGTGTAGCATCCCCTGCACGCTTGGAAAGTGAGGGGTGAGAGGTGACTGATGGTGCATTCATGTGGTGTCGGAGTGATGAGAATTCTTTTTTCCTCCATAAATATTTATTGCAAGAAGAGAAATAAAGTGTACAGGGGGCATAAAGAAGTATACACAACTTTGATTTGTGTAAAGTCACGTATTGCATATACATATATTAAACATTTATGGTTAACAGTTAATTTGCTGTGCATGTAAAGTGCACTATGTCTGTGTTTCATTTATACGCTCTGATAATGCTAATCCACCACATTGTTGTAGTAGCCTTCCTATTGATTCCACATTCCGACTTAAGAGCTCATCAACACAAACCGAAGGCAGAAGAACAACTTAACAGATCGGAAAATGGGACCATCGGGGGAGCATGCGAATGCACCGTGAGCCTATGGTTGCAATTTGCAACCCTCACCAGGCCCCACAGACTGTTGAAAACCCTTCCTCTAGACCCAATCATTGCTGTTCAGGGTTACAGGTGCACTGGAGGCTATCTCAGCATGCACTGGGCAGAAGGGAGGGAAACACACAGACACATCTGGTTAAGAGTTTTAAGTTCTTCTGACCTTCTTGTCTTTGGGACATGAAGCAGACACGGGGAGAACATACACATTCCTTACAGAATTACCCAGTTTGATGCAGACCTTGCTGTGAGGTGACAGTGCGTAACACTGTGCTGCTGTGCTGCACAGCATTAAAGCATTAATGGGAAATTTAAGAAGTCATAGAGAATTACAAAATGTCAAACAATAATTATTGCCCTGCATGGTGGTGACAGAGAAGACATGCTGTGCTACAATCTGTAAGACAGCTGACTCTGAAACCTGCATGAGCCAGGGATCGATTCCTGGCAGTACCAGCTTCTCGAAAGCAATCTCTCCATGTCTTTGGCCCACTATCCTGTGTGGATAAAGAGAAAATATGTGTAGATTTCCTGATCTTAAGCAAAAGAGAGATGATGAGGTAAAGCTTAAATGATTGCTGATCTGAAGTTGGTTGATCAGGATAAAAATGACATTGGTATCACATCAGAAAGGTTAAATATATTTTCACCTTCAAACTATAAGCAAAATTTACATGGAACTGTGGGGATTCTATCTATAAAATCATTTATTTCCCCGTAAACGTCTTTTTCATGTCAGCGGGTGGTGATGCTATGATGTTTTGCATTGATCATATAGAGGCCTCTCAACAGATAAGCTAGCCTCACAGGGAATGTACCTCGGTTCATACTGCTTGCACAAATCAAGCCGAAAGTGCTCATAAGGAGAGAAATCTAGGTTAGAATGGCTTCATGGAATGTATCATTGTGTGAGACAAATGAATCATCAGCCAGACAGGGATTTAACTCCATTTATGCCATGTCTTATTTACGTGATGCGATTTATGTGTGCAGGGCAAGGCATTTAAAGACATGTAGGCCTATTGTAAATTGGTGATCACACTTACAGCATATCAAATTAGATCGCAATAGGCACTTTTTAAAGGTGCCATAGAACACTCAATTTCAGGATCATATTAGTACTTAAGGTTTAGGGTTGTTTACATGCTTTAATCTTCAAAAAACACATTATTTTTTCTTATATTGGCCATTGCTTCAGCCCCTGTTTTCATCCTCCGTCTAAACACCGTTTTAGCTTCTATGTCTTTAAGGACCCCCTCCTTGAAGGTTCACTTGCTTCTGATTGGCCTACTTCCCCCAGCACAGCAGAGAGGCAGGGCTTAGTGGCAAGAAAACTTTTTTCACTGGTTTTGGTAAAACTGGATCAGATTTGAATGAGAAAATATTGTCAGGTTTCCCCTCTGATTGCCTCTGGGTGCTCTGCCTCCAATTTTGATAATATACGGAGTTTGTATGTTACCAGTTACTTTGGCTGCTAATTACACTACTACTAGTACTAAGTTAGCTGCACAGGTAGCTATCCTGCTGGTTCAGAGCCAGCTGATAACAGCAGCTACCGTTAGCAGCAGCTACCGTTAGCAGCAGCTAGCGGTCACTGTGGTGTAAGCAACAAGTAAAGCTATCTGTCCATAAGAAAATTTGATAAATTACAGTGTCGAGGCAGCAGATTGGATAACTAGAGAATATTTACCTTTCTTTCCTAACCATAAAAGCACTTTCTGAGAGACACAATGAACAACCTCCAGCTGTAGCTCCATGAGCTCGGATGACTGCTCTCTACAACGAAGGGCTGGTTTTATGTAAATCTCGGGGGCGTGAATATTAATTACCCCAGATGTTACGTCACATCTAATGCTTTTCTGGATGCATGCATGAAATTTACGTAATAAAGGAGGACAAAATGGTGATTGAGGCTTATGATATGACATTTCTATGTACTGAACTCATTTTTTTCAGCTAACTATGCCAAAGGCAATACAGTTTTCTATTCTACGGAACCTTTGAACAACAACTATTTGCCATGGATTGATGGATAGATGGATAGATGGATAGAAAGATAGACAGATGGATATAAATATTATTTGATTATTTTTATAAAAGTATTATTCTGTTTGAAATAAATAAACTGCTTCATAGTAGTTTCAGTTTTGTGCAAAAGGAATTAAAGGCCTGTCCCATATGGAGGCCTGTCACAAATATAGGCAGGGTCAATTTAGTGAATTTGCCTGGGCAATTATTCAAAGTTTTACGGTAGCTAAGTGGATATATACAGTAGCCATTCATCAGTCCTCCAGAATCATTTTGATCAAATCAATTTATGTTTCTCTGTATTCATATCAGCTGGGAGTTTAAGTGAAGTTTAATTGCATTGCTATCAATCAACACATGTATCGTTTGGAGCAAAATGAGTTATGATGCTTGATTGTTTTGCCACTTGCATGTTGCTCTGGCAATCTCAGCAACATGTGCACATCAAAGTTTGGTTGATTAATGGAAGGAAGATTCTCTAAAGAGTTCACCGAATAGTTGTCTGGTATTCATTGTCTGTGATGCTTTTGTAAACTAATACACAGTCACATAAATGTTGACCAGTGACCTCATTGAAGAGGCCAGTTAGTCACATGGTTTAAGTTTCATCTGGACCTCTTTTTTTATTGGTTAGGATAGCTGTTCCAATTTTCACCAAAAATCTCACTGATTTCAATGATAAATTGACTCTGCAGAAAATTCTTTTGTATACTATTGTATTGGACTTTCCTCAAATCAGGATTTTCAGTCGACTTCTAACTGATGGGGACAAGGGGGTTGGGTGTCCTGGTCATACTGTAATTTGACAACATTTGATAAGATCATTAATGAATTATTTGTTCAAGCAAAAATGCCAAACATTCCCTACTTAAAGCATCTTTATTTTGATGATTTGCCACGTCTTTATCCAGTGTGATAGTAAACATAATTTATGTGGGTCTTGGACCATGGGTTGGACAAAACAAGCCTTTTGATGTCATCATATTCAAAATCTTCAAAAATGTAAATGAAGAAATGCATTTTCAAGCCATCCCTAAAACTAAATGTATCTTACCCCTCATAAATCTCGGTTGCAGTGATTAACATCAAACTTGCTTATTTTCAGACCGTTAGTTCTTAAGATGAAAATGTGTAATACATCCATATTTGAAGCTAACAAAGGACTAACAAAGTAGTACTGGGGCCTCATCATCGCCTTACAGCAAGACTCCTTGTTTTGAAGGGCACCTGTTTCCTCCCACAGTTCATAGGCACGCAGATTAGGTTAACCTAAGTTGCCCATAGATGTGAATATGTCAGCCCTGGAGACCTGTCCAGCATGCACCCCGCCGATTGCACAATAAGTGCTGGAATCGACTACAGCAAGTGTGTATACAGATGGATGTATTTAGACAACACTAAAGTAACGATCTACCCAAACTATATAGGGTTCTTGGATTGAAACCTAAATAGAATAATGTTTTCTGACCTTAGAATTATTTGCCCAGTTCTGTGTTCACAACCTTAGGCACTAAGGGTTACTCCCAGTGATGTAAAAAGCAAAACACAGTAGTGGTGCACCTGGGAGCTGTTTTCATTGTGATTGTGTGTAGCGTCTTTCTCTTCTTACCTTTTTATGTTCCCTCATGAATCCCTTATGTGTTCTCAGGAGCACAATCAAGAGAGCCTTCTGGGCATTTTGCAATGATGTATGGTCCTGGGGAAGTGCAGAGGCGAGGTATCTGTAATACGTGATGTGGTGTTGTGATACAACTAAACAAGTCCAAGGTCGTCCATTGGTGATTAAGAGACGCCGTTGGCTGAAGCTCGAGATTCTATTCAAGGTTTTCTTTAAATAGTTGTCGACTAATGGCAAATCAATAACCCGGCGGAGGGATGATTAAACATTCCGTCTTTGACTAATGACATTAAGCCCTGAGCCCCTCATAGTATTAACACACCTTACCTGCTGAAATACGCCTGGCAGATTTGTACCTCTAACAAACACACACACACAACGATTTTAAGTAGAGCATGTATCTGCAATCGCAGCGCGTGAGAGGAACAGGGCTAAAGGTGCAGCAGATCAAGCTGCATATAAACGGCTCCATCTATTTTCAATTAAAAGATGCCATCGATTCGGGCCTATTGGTATGCATGGGAAAACAGCAGATGAGTGAGGAGTGTTCCTAGTTGTTTTCGCCGCTGAGAGGAAAGTGAAGGGCGTTCAAGCAAATCAAGCCACTTTGTGCACTCACGTCTCAACACAAATTAACCAAATTATAAATAAATTTGTCATACTCGGGGTGGGGATTCCGGATAAAGGGAGATTAAGGGTAGCAATGCGGTAAACAAAGATAATCCCAATGCTCAATAATGCAACTCACCTCCCTCTCAGAGGATGGAATATATTTGTTGCCACTTATGTATAAATGATCTCTAGAGGCAATCACTCCCAGTGAGTGAGTAAATCAGCAAGCCCTGAACCAATGTTTCATTATGTTATACCATGTAATCAAGTATTAAATATTCAAATTGTACTGTTCTTTGCAAAAACTTTAATGAAATAATGTGATAAATCGCTTTAATTCTGACCTGCACTTTGGCAACTGGCCAAAACAGACTATGGTTTAATTTACCCAGGATAATCATCATTTCGTAAAAGCAATTAGATCAGTAATGTTATTAAACAGGCGCTTTACATCACTATCAGCACTTATGTCACCCGGAGGTCTCACTTATTCTCCCACCATCTCCCTCTGTTTTGTGATTCTAGCCATCCCGCCCAATCATAATGTACATTTATTAGTGTCAAGTAATGGTAACAAGCATTTAATGGATATGTGCTAAACCATGAATTATTCATCCTGGTAAGACAGTGTTAATGCCTCACTCATCACAGTACACAGGATAGAGTAAGTATGGCTGACAACACAATGCAATTATTAATGTATGCCAGATTAAGCAGATACACAATGTTTTCAGTGTTATCCACATGTTGATCCTCGATTTGCAAATTGCTATTCATCTCAAAGAAGATGCTACCATTAAATAATTATAGCAAGACCTACTTATATAACTAAAGTAATAAATATTAATGACTCATTCACATACTTAAATGGCTTAAGTAATGTCATGCAATTGTCTGATGGTATTTTAATGTACTAACGTTAAAGATGCAAGTCAGAGTTTGGTGATGTTGCTACTGTTCGGGTTATTGGGTTGATAACACTGACCTGAGGAGATACTGGTATTTCTAACTTTAAACCAGAACTTGGAACAAAAGCTCCTCTTTGGATTATAATTTAATGCCAGTAATAACCTCCTCCACTGTCTTATATTTTCGCTGATTTGACACCTGACCAGGAAGCCTTCATAACACATACTTAATGTGGTTTAAGCACCAAAAGTACTTAGTTTGGTTCAAGGGAAGATAATTGTTTTGCTTAAAATAATAAATCGATATTAACTTTTGGTTTCACACAGGACATGAACAGTGGTGTCCTGGGTCAAAGTCCTCTGTTTACATGGACTTTGCCACTGGCCCCCTGGCCTACTGTCATTTTGCCCCCCCAAGGGCAAAGCAAATTGAGTATCCATGTCTTGGTTGATTATGATGAGAAGATCAAGATCAATTGCATCTTTGGTGCATTCAATACAGCAATAGCTTTGTGTGTGTTTAACCAAGCAGAAAGAATGGAAACAACTAGCCTAGCTTAGTAAAATCAATAATCAGTAATAGTAAACTGTGCCACAGTGTACCTGTGTTGAGGTCTAATTATGCAAAGGACTTAGTACTTCAGTGCCATGACTCTGAACCTATTTGTGACTTGCAAAACTATTTTACCACGGTTCAGTTATGACCAGACACAGTTTTGTAGCTGTTCAGTTTTTCTCACTTGCATCGAAGTCATTGATGAATAAATAGCCACTGAAGTAGTATTGAAAATCTGCACGTTGCAGCCTTTTAATGAAAGGCGAACATGCACACAACTGAGCAGTCCTTTATGCCATGGATGATTACGTTTGATAATTACAGTATCTGCCTACATAATAGTCTATTTTGAATGCTTTCACACGAGTAGGGGTGAGATAATACACACAGATAATCATATTCAAAAATAATGCAATTCATAGGCCCTAGTATAGCAGCATAATGATGTGGCCGCCTTTTCATGGAGGCATTTAGTTGCTGAAAAATAGCAGGGTTTACCCAAAATGGAGACAGTAAATCAATAACAGTACCCAAGAGTATTTATACATAATGTCTGATTCACCGATGAAGTTGACTAATTAGCATTAACCAAGCACACTATGGTCAGAGCAATTAAGCACACAAATTTATATTTAACATCCATTTCTTTACATGGACATGATCCATCAGATAGATGGCATTGCTTTGAGCAGTACTCCTGATTTGTATTCTTTAAATGGGTATAAGAAATTATTTCTTTTAGTGTGGAGCCATCCCACAGATGTATTCAATTTATTTTTTGCTTATATTAATTTATGAATGACCATTTGAAAGTGTGTCTCATTTGACTGGATGGGATTTGTACAGCCATTGGGAACGTTGACTGGCCACAATACTGTATTTACTGGAGTTTGTCTGTCTGTAACTGCATCAGTTCAGGCAATAACCAGATCAGGAAAGCAGCCTGCAAGAGAGTCCTGTCCATATCAGCAAAAAAAAAAAAAAAAGAAAGAAAAAAATATCCGTACGTTTTGCATGGCTGACAAGTAAATACTAGAGAAAAGTGCAGGGGGAACAATTTTTGGGGCTCAGGGCTATGGAACTCCTCATTTTCAGTGAATCTGCCATGGCCAGACAAGGCACAACTTGCAAACAAAATGGGTTTCGGGGGTGGAGACTTGGCATAGGATTAATGGCCGATGTTGGAGGCCACTGGATTCCTATGACAAAGTAATGAAAGAAAGACGTATGACTGGAGTTCAGCCTGGCTGAGCTTGGGGGCCTCCATGCCTGACAAACACATTATGTGCCAGATGAACTGACGGGAGCAGAATACAGAAAAAGACCATGTTAGTAGAGGAGGCACATACAGTATAAACTATGTGCATAAAAGACAGTGATCAGTAACTCAGAATACAAAGGCCAGCATGGAGCTTGTTAGCCGAATGGAGCCGGCATTATTGTTCTCGTTACTTTTGCATAGTAGCATATTGATTACATTTGAAAATGTAATACTGAAAGGATTTGTCCATGATTAATTTGTGAAATGATTAGTCTGTAGCAATCATCCAATTATTTAACTTAAATAAAAATATTTAAACTGAGATGGGATTTTTTGTATATTTGTATAAATCCACCACAATACTTTACCCAGATGGCACATAATGCCAAATAAGACTGCTGATGAAATATGGAGTCAAATCAGTTGAGCTTATTCCCATACCTCATATTATTCATCTTGTCGCAGAAATGTTTTGAAGAAAACGCAACATTTGTGGCAGTCACATCACATAACAATCAGATGGCAAAATTTTGATAAATAAAATATGTTAAACATGAATTTTGCAGTTTTATACTCAGGATCCTGTATCTCTTGAATGACGCTGCCATCACATCATAACTCAATATGTTGGAACAGGGAACAACACTGTGAGCAATCAATGATTACAGCCAATCAGAAACAAATTAATTAATGTCATGGCTTAGTGGGGATCTTAAATGTGTTACATCATCTATTGACATCCTGGGTCATGTTGTGTCAAATATAGTCAATTAAATTAGAAATACATGCAATAAATAGGTTTCATTAACTAGATATCTAACTGCAAAAGAGACATCTTTGCAAAACGTTAACAGGTAAATGCAAAAAGAAATCCAGAGTGAAGAATACTGAACCACTTAAGGAGCTACCTGCTGCCAGCCTCGGCTATCTTTTTCTAGCTGCCCTCCGCTTTTGTCTCCCCTGACACATACCCAGGAGAGGCAAGGTGCTGTTGTCTCCTGTTGCCCCTGTCACCTTAGCATTAGTAGCTAGAATAGAGGGATTGGAGTGGCAGCTACCTGTGGCCATTCAACAGATCACAACCCACTGCCTGTGTAGTGTGTGGCCCCACATGCTGAGTGAGAACCACAGGCAAGACAAGGGCTTTCAAGCTCCTTGCATCCTGATAGAGTATTATCTAGTATGGCGATGCTACTAGAGTGGACGAAAGAAACACTGTGTCTGGCCTGGGCTTCACCCCATGTAGAAGTTTTCAAGTCAATCCAGATTTGGAATCTCCAGAACCAGGGAAGTGATAACTGACAAGTGCAAAGCTAACTGTGCAGAAAAAATGATATAGTGATATATTGCAACTCAAACAAAGGGTCAATACTCAAACTCAAAAAATACCTGTGGAAAAATGGCAGCACAACACTGTTTTTACTGAACAGTTAATATAATGTGATTTGCATATTGCAACACACACCAATTTTAAAAATTTCAGTAAACTCAGGGTATTTGCATTTTTATGCGTCTTGTTCTTTAAAATCATAGTTTCTTTATTGTTATATCATTTTAATTTGCAGACTGAAAAATCTGTGCTGCAGTATTGTGCTGTTTGGACTTGCATTAAATAAAGTGAGAACACCGCACATAACCTTTTCACGAAAATTTGTATTCATAGTGAAACAGATATTGTGTTGTATCATTATAGGATTGTCTAGGAGTATACACATTTTTGCAGAATTGCTGTATCGTGATGTTATTGGTGACGTGACCCATGTGTTGTGCATCATATCGTATCGTGAGGTACCCTGTGATTCTCTCCCCTACAAGTAACATAGATGTTTTCCTCACCATCCCATATTTATTTATCCATTATTTATTTCTGAGTGTTTGGGAAATTCCGCATCTTAAAGTAAACTTTCATATAGTACTAATGTGTTTGGAAATTAATGGTTAGGTTAGAAAAATACATTCACTATTTCAAAAGTTTATGTTCTGCCTCTGTATAAGGCTGACACAGGATGTCTTAAAGATGCTCAAATTGCAGCTTGTTTTTGTGTGTGTGTGTGTGTGTGTGTTAGGGTTTTGTTTGTCACTGCCATGTCCTGGGCTAGACGCTCCAGTTTTACACTGTCCCAATTTACTTTATTTGAGTGGGTGAGTCATTTGTGGCCTTTCTACAGGTAGTGGGTACCATCCCCCAAGAAATTAAGGAGTACTGTAGTACAGTACCAAATGTCTATGTTGCTGCAATGTCCCAGAAAATCGGTGTTGAGACTTACCATGTGCCTGTAGCTACTAAATGTGTTTTGCACATACTCTAATGTGTTTTTACAATAAACCGGGTATAATAGACATTAACTATCAAACTATCATGTCTGTGTGGATTTCAAGAACAGCAGCTGCCTCTGTTTCATTGTACAATGGACAAGCTAAAAGAACAGATAAGTGCTCCTGCACCCTTTCAAACTGTATTGACACAGTGCTTGAGGTACTTCAATGGCAAATAATGCAGGCTTCAGGCATTGTAACTCTAATGTCCAAGACCAGAGATTTGCCCTGTCTAGCTGGTGCAAAAACTAACACAGTTACACTTTGTAATCAAATCTCAGAATAGGCCACCCATCCTAACCAACGGGTGGTGCACACACCACACTTTGATCTAGGCTCTTTCTGAAATGTTTAAATCTATTTGCCAAAAAACAAATCATATACAAGGTACTGCACTATACATGTAGCAAGAGGGAAACTGAAGATGGAGAAATATTTCTTTATTTATGCATTTATATTTATGATATTATGGTAAAGGATAACAAGTCATTCACTACTTTGTGATGCTACAAACAGGACTCCACAGCAGAAAACATTTTTTTTCTCTCCAGCATACCTCTAATAAACAGGTGGACACTGGTGACAAACATATTGTGTGCTTGGCCAATATCTATCTATCTATCTATCTATCTATCTATCTATCTATCTATCTATCTATCTATCTATCTATCTATCTATCTATCTATCTATCTATCTATCTATCTATCTATCTATCTATCTATCTATCTATCTATCTATCTATCTATCTATTTGTAGTATCTGCAGTAAAATTCCCCAGAAAATGCTATTTTAAGTTACTGCTAACGCAAACCAAATGTTTCCTACTGCTGCAGCTTCACATTAAAAGCATTAAACTGGTAAAGCACAAGGTGACTTTTATTATGAAGTAGTCACAGGAAATGCAATGCGTCTGTCAGTGAGATTAGCACCGACCAAACGACAGAACAAGACGGTCATTTTCAACATTTTATAACAGCAGATCAGTTTGAGATATTGCAGCAAGTAACAACAACAGTCAGGAGCAGCCACAGTGAGGTGATAGATGAAGAGCTGCCTGATAATAGTTTGCTAAGGTGCCCCCGACTTCTGTGGCCTGTCGTAATAAACCACATTTGCTGTTATCACCAGTATCACGGGTGTCACATGGACAATAGCGGCACAAATGCATATTGGCAACAAACCTGTTGATTGATATTTCCTGCCAATCAGAACTGCATTCTGCAGTTACATTTACAATTACAGATTTTAACCATCACTCCTCGGTGAACTGCATCCTTGGCCGAAGTCTGAAAGCATATTCTAGTATTTAGTTATCATTATGGATTTACCATGTTATAAAGAGTCTTTTCGCACTGATGTAAGCTAATAAAAACATTCATTTTATGAAAATGCAGTTGTTAACAGTTGTCCATTTATTTTTTATTTGAAAGTACGCCCCCTACAGTGTCGACTTAATAAAATTCTGGCCCTTGAACAAATCTAGTTGATGACAGTAAGAATCACTCATTGCTTGTCAATGTATCTGCCCTGCAGCACAATGAGGTGCATGGTTCACAAAGAAGTATGTATTTGAAGATTTAGAAAACAATAGGATGTTGTGGCTGCCTAATGTTGTCCTCAACGTAAAACTGAGCCATCTTCAAAACTGCAACCGATCGCTAAAGAAACCTTGACTTATGTCCTCCTTGAGATTCATCCATTGTGATATGGCACAATCATCGCTGCTAGTGGTTTTCAGTTTTAATGGTTTCTCAAGGCAATTTTCAGTGTGATTATTTGCAGTCTTTTACAGTGTTTCTGGTTGACTGTTACCAAAGAGAAATGCATTATATTTTGAAAAACCAAAGAGTGCAGGAGAATCCAAATAACAACACCATTGCTGAGTCGATAACATAAACTCAAACAAGAACGTTCAAACACAAAGAAACGTCTCTTCCATTTTGTCCTTTGTTCGATCTTTCCAGAGTCATCTCAGCATATAGACAGTTTTGAGTCCTCCTACCTGTCGTGCCGCTTTTACAAAAATTCTACTGAGTTGACTAAACTAGAGTCACAGGCAGGCACAAAGTGACGGTGG
The DNA here is from genome assembly GCA_029875015.1 of Lepomis gibbosus. Classification (NCBI taxonomy): domain Eukaryota; kingdom Metazoa; phylum Chordata; class Actinopteri; order Centrarchiformes; family Centrarchidae; genus Lepomis; species Lepomis gibbosus. The sequence goes on from JAPMOB010224586.1 coordinate 15,774, forward strand.
AAAACAATTTTGAACATGTGATGGAAATTTGGCATTAATTTTTAGCCATGTATTAATTTGAGGTACGTTACAGTCACCTTAGTTCTCCACACAGATGTGCCGCCATTTTTGTCACGTCAGTAGAGCAGATGCTTTAGTCGACATTTAGTTGATTTACATCATAATTTGGTTAAACCCCTGTCCATTGCATTTATTTGCATTGCTTTATTTTAATAAACCAACTTATTTGTCACATTATTGGTAGTTTTGTCATCCTTTTAGCTCAAGACATTTCTAAAAACTGTAAACGTAGGCTGTGATGAAAGTAGTAGGTTAGCCATAAAAGTAGTTTAATTAGTTAACCAGATTTGCTGAGGTAGAAAAAGACTTGGCCAAGATATCAGCTAACAGTAATCAGTTCATTTACAGCTCCCATGAATTAGACTCAGCCAATGGTAGCTTAGTGCTTATTGTTAAAGTTGTGTTTGTCCTGTATCCCTGTCCATCGTAGGTCAGCTTGTTGGGCAAAAACATATACAGAAACTGATGCGCTGGAGAATAAATCTGAGATGAATGATACATTTTTGGTATAATTATGTGACATTGAAAAACAGAAGAGCTGTAATAAAAAGTAACATTTTCAACCATTAGAAGAAACCATCTATACACCTTCCAAGAGAATAGAATTTTTACCTGCTTTGGGTTAAAATAGCTTTGGATAAGGCATTATCAGAGTGGGCCATGGGTATGTGTTGGGATTTTATTATCGTTTTGTTGGAGGATTTTGGAATCACACAAGTTAGCCTGTAGTTTGGCAGTCCCATATCCCTGCAATGAATAAAGTATAAGTCTCAGTATGAAATCAATTGTTTGTTCTCTGTTGCATCTCAGACAGAGAGAAATTGTTTTGCCTTGGTAACTGTCACTGGTTCCACGGGCCTTTTATTACCTCTCTGTGACAATGCCCTAGCTGACAGAGAAAAGCCTGAAACTGTAATGAGTGTAGATCCATTTTTAATCAGTAGTTTGACAGTGATGATACAACACTCTTTATAGCAGTTTGCTTTGTAGAAGGCTCCCTGCGTACATTTGTGTTTACTTACAGGAATGAATTCTACTCCATCCTGTTTTTTTTCTTATATGACCACAAAAGGAAGGCAATTTTAGAACTGAGTGACAGTATAAATATCTTTAATTTTGCCAAAATGCGAGAACGTTTTTTTTTTTTTGGATTAAGTCAATTATATACAGTTTAGCTCGATACACAGTTGACAAAACAATCTAAAACGTTTGACCGTATCACATGGTCTAATTCAGCAAGAGAGCTTTCGAGTTTGCTCAGCTGTCTTGAAACTCGATGTTTCAACTTTTTAAATTTTTTTAATTTAATATTCTGAGCACTTTTAAAACACTTGACATGAAGAATGTGTGATATGGTCGATAGAAGTCCATAAAGTAGAGTGGACCTTGCTTCTGAGAAAACAATCTTAATATGGTCGGGTAGACCTAATAGACCGTGTCATATTGTTGAAAACTCGGGAAGAAACCGTTAAATGGACATCAAAATGATATTGTTTTGTAAACTTCTGCGTCCAAGTTCAAAAATTAACTCTCCTTATGCAGAGGGAGCTAGAAAAAGACATTAAAGATACAATGAAGGGCTTGAACCACGGTGACATGGGACATCCCTATGTTCCGCATGGGGTCCCGCCAATTTCACACCATTGATGCACATCCTGTGAACAGACAGGAAATGTTCATCTAAAAGTGATTTAACCACATTCTCCTACAGAGGCTGTGGCAGATGAAAAATAAGGCCCATCTGACAAACTGTGGCAACGTCTCACTGCCTGATTGCTAACAATGTTGAGAAAAACAATCGTGTGAGTGGCAGCCCAATAAGACAGCAGCCTTTGCAAGAAATTAAATTGAAATTTGAAAATAATATGTCTATTTCGCATCGCTGGTGGGAGCAGATTCATTTGTTGCTTTGACAATCTGTTATTTGGAAACAAAAATATGACTTCATTTCACCGCTTGGTAATCACTGTAATCACAAATGTCTGTGTGTGTGTGTGTGATACAGTACGCAAGAAGGCAACAATCTGCAAGGGGGAAGAGAGAGAGAGAGCAGTGGACTGAGGTCTCTCTCTCACCCCATAGTGTGCCCTATAACCATGTTGGAGGGAAATGAACAGATTGATAATGACTTGTAAGGGAATCCCAAGTAGCCCTTCACGCCATGCCAACAGATTCTCCTCAGCTGGAGCAGGCAGAGCTCAGTCTGTTGGAAACTTTAAGAGGAAACTATTAATGCAACAAGATGATATTCAGGAGAACAGCAAAGGAAATGGGCATCAAATAGAACCCTAAATAAAATGGCTTTACACATCAAAACAACTCAAGATACGCTTGGGCTAACATGTCGGGACTTCAGCCTGCTTTTCACTGGCACTCCCCAACTGTTGGGAGCGGCAACCATTTTCTACTCATGTTTAATCGGTTTAGAGCTGCTCATGCGTGTAATGCACATTTATCATGAATGAACAATGCCGGCCCACCCACCGAACACAGTGGCTTGTCGCCTCACATGCCAAAACATCCATTTTATGTTAACCACGCAAAAAAGTCTAGATTTTTGTAGTCATTTTGACTTTCTTTTTTTTCCCACCACGCACTGTCATTGTCCAAATTTTATAATGCTGCTCACTCTCACACAGAGCTAAAGAATGGTGAGAGTTTCTGCTATGGAGAGATATTTATAGCCTACACGCTAAAGCATGTGCTTATGCCATGCGTTTGTGCTGTATGTGACTTCTTGCCCTTGCTGTTGGCCCTTATGATTACTCAGTATCGACATCATCATGCCAATATTCTGGCAGATTATTATTTATGTTGTTAGTTATGTAGTCTGATCCCATTTATGGGGATAAATATCTGAAGTATACCTCATCTAACAAGTGTTAGCTTGTGTGTCTGTATACCCTGTGTGTTCATCAGCAAGACTAAGAATCCATAGCCATGCTAAGGGCCCTGTGAGGCTGTAATTAGGTTGCTTTGAGTTAAACGCTGACAAACATCACAGTGACAATGTTGATCTACTGATCATTAGTGCGTAATATCTACCAGATTTACAGTCTTTGATTAGTGATTGGTGTGTTAGCATGGAGGCATTTGCAAATTAGCACTAAACATAAGTACCTAGGGACCTTTAATAATAAAAGTTGTCAAGATAATTCACTCAAAACCAAATATTTTCACGTTGTGGTGTTTCTAAAGGAGAAGCCAGATAACCGAATTCCTTAGGACTTATTGTCTGGTGAAGAATGTCTGTACAAAAAAAAGAAAAAAAAAAGAATGGCTCATCCAATAATTGTTGAGATATTTCTGGATGAGCCTGGTTAAGCATTCTTTATGTACTGTAACAAAGACACTTTACTTAAAACTCATTAATACTTCCAAGCAGTTGTTGTGGATATAGTATAACCTTAAATTCCATATCTCTGATGATGTGAATGCAAAATGTGTCAAGAGAAATTATATGCTTCAGCACTTCTACAAGTGGCTTACTCAGACATACTTTCTCCCAAGTCAGGGCGGTATAGCAAAGTGCAGGGCGCCATTCAACAGGTAGTGCACTGAATGCAGAAGAGTGCCCTTGTATTACAGCTATACATCAAAGAACAATCCCAATCCTCAATTGCACCCCCCTCCCCTATCCAAGCGAGTGGTATAGCTACGGTGCCTGAGACAGGACAAAGATGTCATCTATGAGATAGCAGAGAGTTGCCAGTCAAGAACTGAGGTTTGTTTAGATAGATAAATAAAGAAATTATATTTACTTAATTATTTAGTAAAACCATGTTTTTTTAATATTATTATTAGGGATGTCCCGATCAGGTTTTTTTGCCCTCTAATCCGAGTCATTTCATTTTGAGTATCTACTAGTCCCGATCCTATACTTCTATGATACCTAAAAAAAGAGCGAAAAAAACATTTTAACATTCAACAACAAACAGAGCACTTCTGTGAGGTAGCTTGAATAATCAAGTAATAAATAACATAAATTCTTCACTTTTGGATTTTAGAGCAACAATAAATATAAAAAAAGTCTTAGATAAAAAGAAATAGAGTCCTGATCGGGAGGTAACGTCTGATTTCTATCAAGTCTGAAACAACGTGATCGGATCTAGACATCCCTAATTATTATTACTTGGCCATAAATAAACAACAATATAACAACAACCACATCAAGAAATGAAGTGCTGCATGATGTCTCAAACTCCTGTAATACAGTATTTTACAACTTGGGAGGGTTGGCTCATGTGGACTAACACACAGAAGTAAATGAAGAACATCTCAAAAAACCATCACATCCAGTATGACCACAGACAGATAACAGGCTGAACGATTAATTGCATTTGCAATATTATCGCAATGTCATAGAACGAGATTTTCTAAATCACAAAGGCTGCGATTACACTCTGGTCACATGACACCCAAGCGGAAAGCAGTCTGCAGACCAAGTTGATGCTTCGTTCGTTTTATCTACTTAAGCGCGGGGTTAAGTAGATAAAAGTGGCTCATTCTAAGGTAATAAAAAAACATAATGGTTCATTGTGCAAGGTCTTTATACACCACTGAAAACATAGTTATGGATATTATATTGCATTTCTGTCAACAGATCCTCAAATATTACACACCGAACCTTTAACATTTTCACACAGCATCCTCTGATATTGTCAGACAGAACTAAAGGAGGAATCAAAGTCAACACATGGCGTAAATACTGTACATATGGACAGGAGGGGACTCATTGGGAAGGATATGCTAGCGCTCGTTTACAAGCTTCAGCACACATCCTCTCTCTGCTTATAGATTCCCATGAAAGTGAAGGACTGACATGTTGAATAAACTAGCTTAAAAAAATTATTTCCTGTTTATCATGACAATGAGCAAACACAGGTTCCACCATCTCTGCTGTTATCAGTTTGTAGAATTATAAAATTTGAAATCCTAATAAAACATGCAATTGCTACAGATTGGGTCGTAACTTCTAAATAATAATAATAACTCTAAATAGAGCTAAATCTCAAGTATAACCATTGCCACGGGATCAAGGACAAAGGCGCGTACCAAGTGTTTCTGCAACGTCATGCTATGATTGTTTATGGCCAAATAAGTGAAGCAAACTCTGAAGCTGGAGGGCGAAACCCAGGGTTGTCAATCATTCATGAGGACGCTGCTCTCTCCTTACCACAATGTTAACTGCTTAGGAAATGTAACAGAGCTCATATATGAATTATGAATAGTTACATGAGCAGGTTCTTGAATTCCTACCACAATGCACTGGTTAAATTTCTCTATCACAAATATGTCATCATCCATCGTCAACCGCTTATCCTGCGTACAGGGTCGCGGGGGGGCTGGAGCCTATGACAGCATGTATTTGCAATAATAATAGCATGCTATTTTCTTGTTGCCCAAGTATCTGTGCTGAGGTCTATGTTCTGGGTATGAAAGTCCTGTGCAGACTTTAATCCTGATTTTTCTATACTTACTTTGCATCTTTTCCCCCCAACAAGATTTGCAGTAAATGAAAACCCCCAGGAAGGGAATACCTTTAATCAGTTGATCAACAAACTCACCTACAGACTTGGCTATGAACTTTGTGGTGATATTTCCTGGATTTGTCAGTATCTCTCTCATATTACCGGGGTCATTAAATCTTCTGTTATTGGCTGCTGTGCTCCAGCCTGGAGCTGTAATAGCCTCCTGGTGTCAAGCTGTGAGTGGATCACCTTTGAACAGCTCTGCACGGGGTGGCTAAAGCCCTTTCATGTCAGTAATCATAGGATGCATAATCATAAAATGGCCTTGGATTGCCTGCAGCATGTTAATAGGAAATGACCGAAAGCAGCTGTGGAAAAAATGGATGGTATTAACGCACCCAAATTCTACTAGCTTCTTTCCGCCCAGCATATAAAAACAATGCGGCAGAGGACCGCACATGACAACCACTGTGGGGGGAGTGTCCCACAATGTGAGTCAATGTGTGTCATATGGAGCTAGTAGAAGCACACCCATGGCCCTTTTTAAAAGTTTCTTTTCTGTGTGGTGCCTGTGAAGTAGCAGACTTAGCTGCATGGGGAGGCTGTGTGTCTGCGGGGGAGCCGTGCTGTTTATTATAGGATCAGCATCATCAAGGGAAATAATGCAGTCCGGTGGTGCTTCACAGCCGTCAAAATCTGCTCCAAAATTGAGAAGCAGCATAGGGGTACCAAAAAAGTCTTGTGAAAAATGAGTCTCAATTAGCATATATTTTAAAATGAGTGAGGTTTCACACACTCCTACCCCAAGGGCGGGGACTGAGGGAGGTGGGATGCCTACCTCTGATTAGAGCATGTTGACATTATTTTTTGTATATAACTTTCATGACATAAATCAGTCCCAATGGCTGACTCTATGTCATGCATTGGCGTTGCAAGGTTCTGGATGATTTGAAACAGTAGACCGCGTGTTGAGTCTCTTTCAACCCATTAAATATAAGTTTGGTGAGAAATGTCAGTATTAACACCACCATTGATGTGTTTCAGTACAGTCATATAAATGCTTGGCTAGAATCAATCATTCACATCTCTCTCTCTCTCATTCACTCTCTCTCTTCCTTCCTCTTAGATCAGCTGACCCCGGGCGTTCACTCCTTAGCTCACAAATCAGATTCTTGCCACGATCTCCATCAACCAATCACGCAGTCACCATCAAACTTTAAATCCATTCTCCTTTCTGCTGCTGCCTACAGAGCCCCCTAAGGTTCATGGTGAGTATATTTTGGAAGACAACTTTTGCCTTCCCTCGCAATATGTTTTGCATTCTCTTGCAATGCTTCCCTTCTTACATGCCTTCTGAGCCATAGTCTATTAACGCTCAGCTGCTCTCAGCACAACACCGTATGGATCAGCTCATTGAACTTTACTGTGAACTGGGCATTACCTATGCTGATATAGTACTACTACTCAATAGGCATGATTATGTAATTAGTGGAAGTAAACTTAAACAAATCCTTAGAACAAGAGGCCTCTGCAGAAGAAGCAGTATGGTAATCTGCAGGATGCTGTCAGTTTCATTCATGAACAGTGACTCTACTCAATGGTGACAGATGGATGTATTCTAAATGTTGGGATTATGAACCATCGTCACATCCAATTATGCAGCTTTTCATACCTTCATTACCACCACAAGAGTCTACACTACATCAGGGGGTTTTCTATACTACTACGATTTCATGACCCCTGTAATATCATGTCATCACAATGGGGTCTAACCGCCATTAACTCTTCTTTTTTCTCAAATTCGACGCACAAATGTCAATAAATTATTAGCGTCCCCACACAGTCACTCCTGGTTGGATTTAGTTTACACCTAAAAAAACTTAAGCATGCAGTGCTATACCTCTTTAATAACTTTAAAATATGACCCGTTATGGGTCAATTACTCAGTCCCTCCAGGATTTCGCGATGTCGCGATCGCAACTATAAACGCAACTCCAACAAATCCCCGTGAATTCAGTGCGCCTTGCAATTTTTATCAATCACCGCAACTTTTCTGCAACTTTGACCAATCATCG
>JAPMOB010224590.1:0-27780 GCA_029875015.1 Lepomis gibbosus
TTTCTCTTAAACTTTTTTTTTTCTCTCAGATTATTTATTTTCTCGCATTCAATAAAGACACAATTCTAGCTCCATAAAGTACTGTTTAAAAACGATATGATATGTGAGGTTCATCACTGGTGATAAATGATTGGAATGTCCCGCGAGGTGTAACACTGGCGCAGCCGGTGCTCTGTCTCTCTTCCTCTTCCACCACACACATGCAAACGCACGCTTCCTTAAGGGTTAGGTTTACAGTTTGGGATTTGTTCACACACTTTCAAAAAGAAAAGAAAACTTCTTTCTAGTCACATGTTATTTATAGCATTATATTTTAATATTTTTTATATCATAATATGCTGTATATTGACTTAGAAAACCGCTACTTGTATAACCTGCAAAGATTCGACTTTGAGATTGGCTGTCGAGTCAGGCTTCTTCTATCGAAGCATCGTTTCTTCGACTGTTTGGGGTCACACCTACTCTGGTCACAGTATTTTTTTTGTGGCATTTTCTCTTCTAGTAAAAACACAAAAAAAGTCTTCAGGCATGGTACAACTCTCCCCTACATGTCTTTATCCTCTGTCTGTTCCCCTCAGCCCGCTTCTCCCTCTGACCAAACCAACACATACTATTCAGTGTGCTTTATTGGAATGAATGTCACAAAGACAACATTGCCAAAGTAATAATGAGACTAAAATAAAAGGTAAAAATTACAATTCATAATATCAGGAAAATAGCAGAAAAAGACTGTTGGAGTGTATTATTGTAGTTTTTACTTGTGTTCCCTTTGTATGAGCCACCTGTTGTCCCTGCCAGCTCCATGTCCAGTAACTGTGGTAAACTCAGTTTTTCCCCCTGTGGTGTAAATATGTTTGAGACATGATAGCTGGGGAGGTTTCCCCATCAATAAAATTTGACAACAGGTGATGAAATTCACAAAAAAAAATGTTAAAAGAATCTGAAGATTCACGTGATTTGAAGTGACACAAATGAAATGTGAGAAAATCAACTGGTGATTTGAGAGTGGCGCACAGTTTTCGCAATTGTGCCAAAGTAGCTGAGAAAAACTGTAATAGCCCCTCTGAGGTAATTTCCTCTCCTCTGTTCATTTTAGATGCTACAACTGTGGAGGACCTGGCCATCATGCCAAGGAGTGTCAGCTGCCTCCTCAGCCCAAAAGGTGTCACTTTTGTCAGAGTGTTTCCCACATGGTGGCCAACTGTCCGGTCAAAGCGCAGCAGCAGCAGCAGCAGCAGCAGCAGCAGCAGCAGCAGCAGCAGCAGCAGCAGCAGCAGCAGCAGCAGCAGCAGCAGCATTCGACTTCAGGCTCTCAGAGAACAGCTAGCTCATTGAGGGACGAGGAAGAGGAGCAAAGCCAGACCACGCGCTCTGAAAGCTCAGAGTGAATGAGAGGTTCTGTGAGGTTTTTCACTGGAATACTGCTCATAGAAAGAGCTACCTCAGGTTTTATTTATTGAGCGGAAAAATTGGAGTCGTCACTGTGGTACTTGTGATGACAGACGTGTCCACTTTTAAAACTTTTTTTTTTCTTTGTTGTGTTTCTGCATAGGATAAGTGTCTTAGCTGTGGAACGAAACAATCAGACTTACTGTTGATTCAGTCGTGTTGTAGCCACAGTCCCTTTTTGGACTGCTCTGACATGAGGCGTGCCTCTGTATATTGAAGCTTCTTACAAAACTCAAAACCAAAAATCTTGCTGGTTGACAACTCTCCAAAGCATTGTACACATACCAGGTTTGTGTGAAGTTGTTTTGAGTGCAGTGAAGCACCAAAAAGCCTTGACTGATATACGGGTTTGTAGGTATTTGACCATGTTGACATAAGTCTGTCAGCATGGTTTCCATAGAACCTGTATGATAGTCATAATAGACCCTTTTTTACACAGATGTTTTGACATGTCATAACAAGAAAATGACTGGTGCACTCCATTTAGGTGCTGGGTGTTTAGGCAGTGGTGTGCATACTTGCATACTGGCATGCATTATTGGGACACTTCATAGGAAGTGATCCATCATTAATAGTATTAGTTTTACCTGTCTTTTTCCCACTGTGACAAATCAATGTATTTGCTGTAAAAAACAAAGGCAGGAACGTGCCTCTCACATTTTTTTGGATCCTATGCTGCCTTCAAATGGAACTTCTGTTTTAAAAACAATACAATACACTCAGTGGTCACCTGTACAATCCAATGCAATCCAATACAACAGCCCCTGCCATTACATCTACCTTTACAAAGTTGAAATTGTCGAAAATGTGTTTATTCAAATGGATTTGTACCCCAAGGGATACTGCAGTTACCAGGGGTAGTTGGAAAAAATATGAGGCTTGAAATGATGCACATGTTTGTTAGGAGAAACATCAAAACACAAGTCATTTGTGTGATTACGATCTTTATAGTTATTGTCACAATGATTTACCAACTATGGTAGTCTGCACAAACAGCCCTCAGTTTTCCACTAACTGGAGTCAAGTGATTAAGACTGCAGAAAGACTAGTTAGAAAAAGACAATGAAAAACCAAAAGTAAAACTAAATGTTTGTAAACAACACTTTCCGTCAGTCCACATGGCAGTAGCACAAAGGCAAACCCAAACTACTAAACAATACCATAAAGCCACTCCTTCTATCAAAGGGGGTATGATAAAGAGGCACGTAGGCCTATCTGATAGGGCTTGTGGGGGAAGTCAGACTAAAAACGTTGAGAACCACTGCAGTATGACATGATCGCTAGCTAAAAGTCAGTGCTTACACACGTCATTTAATTAACACCTCTAAGGCGGTATCAAAAAAAGTTGAACATGAAAAATTTAGACTTTACGGCTGGACAGTTTGATTGGATTGCATTAGATTGTGAAGGTGTACATAATTGTGGCCAATGAGTGTATATCTCAGACATACAGACTCTAGTTCCACTTCATCTTTCAGAAGCAAGCAAATATTTTGGATCTATCATAGTTTCTGAAATTATGGCACCCTTCTTGGCTCAGATCCTATGTTTGTATCCTTACAAACATAATAGAAATATAATAATAGATTGAGGGGAAAAAAGCAGGAATTATTGTTTGCCTAGCCTGCAACATACAAATCATTTCAGAAGTATGAAAGCCCTAAGAGGCAAATAAAAAACTATTTGGGTGATCCATTCAAGTCAAGAGTTTTCTGACTTAAGAACAGGTGTGTTAAGATAATCTTTCTAAATTCCTTTTTTTTAAATCTGTGAAACATATAGGGAAAATGTTATTTTAGGTAAAAAACATTTTTTGTCAGGATATTTTTTGTTGTGATACTCATTCATCTACAAGAGTTGATCCTGCAACTTACCCAGGATCTAAGTAGGACTCAAAGCATTCATGTTTCCTTCCAGGTGAGTTGAAATTTCTCCATGCCCTCTAAACACAATAGTACCACACAATACATGAACCTGTTCACACAGGTAAAAAAGTAACTGAATTATCTTGGCAAAACTTTTTTTTCACCTGTGTTTGAGTAATAAACACAGGAGAATATAACATTTTAGATCAAACTCAGAAAATGGATCACCAGTTTTCTCTTTTGCCTGTTACGGCTTCCATAGTTAAGTGTAGTGAAGTATATAGTTGAAGTAAACATTTCTTTATTATTATATCATGACTTTTTTTCTGGTCAAATTTTGACTTTATTCTCATAATCTGATTTATTTTCTTGTAAAAGTATAACTTTTTCTCATAAAATTGGGATTAAGACAATTTAGACTTTTATTCAAAATGATGACTACATTCTCGTAACTTTACAACTTTTGCTCAAAATATTACATTTACTACAACTACTAAACTTTAAACATTATGTAAACAATCCAGTATGTGAATGTAACAGAAAAAAACATATCCTTGGATGCCAAATACTTTGCTAAAAGTATTTGTTTCTACCTTTATGCTAAACATTTTCAGGGATTACAGTGAAAAGCGAATGTCAAAACATAAGTGCCATAACCTCCGCTTTCCAGTGGAAGTAATGAGAGCTGCTGTCATATTCTTCTAAAAACAACATTTCACCGAACCTGTGAAAAATAATTCTACTTTTTTCCATTAATGGGGTTATATGTAAGTTTTTGATTTTTATAAATCAAATTTTCATTGCCTTATTATCCATGGGTGCAAAACTCACTCAGAAATGAATCACACGCCTGTTTTCTCTCTTGCTTGCATCAGCCACTATTCTGCCTTTATTGTGAGGTCTCCGGATCGGATTCAGCCCTGCGCACGCTCCCGAGCCTCTCTCAGACTACAGCGACAACACGGCAGCTAACGACATGCAGTCCACTAACACCATAAAACAACCGGCTCACAGCCAAACACAGGCTCCACGTAAGGATACAAAACAACAACAAAGGTTTATGTGCTGAAGCCCATCAGACCAAAAAGATTCAGATGATGCCAAGTAAAATCAAAGTGAGCATAAATAAAGCTAGAGAAACAGAGAGAGTCATGATAGCTCACTGGCTAACGCCAACCAGTTGCTAATGTTATCTAGCGCAAAGTTGTATAGCTTGTTTGGAAAAAAAACAAAAAGCAACCTATCGCTGTTTGCTTCTTAACGTTCAATATAGATTTATTGTGGTTTTACCGATACTCAGGTACAGAGCTTATTCACCTCTCAGTCGCTGTAACGTGACCCACATAATATACAACACTGCAACAAAACGGTCACAACAACCCAGAGGAAGAGCTATGCACTAACTCTACAGTAAAATTACTTACTGCAGTCTTATTATTATAAAATGTGACTGAAAGATTAGTTCAACCTGCAGTTGATAAAAATATTACTATAACGTTGCAGTGGAGTTTCCACCATGTTGTGTGAAGCTGTCTCCCTGCCTGTCTATAGCTGCTCTCACAATGCTCTCGTTGTGCTAAATGAAAGGTACGGCGCCGGTGTTGGTCTGCCTCTGAGCCAGGAACGCTGAAGTAACAGAGCCTGAGCATGTCTGTGTGAAAAACAGGTGTTTCTGCGTTTATTGAAGGATTTCTGAATGAATGCGGTTGTGTTTTGGATTATGCTCGCTCATGAGTTCAAGCGAGCACGTGTACGAGCACACGCCTGGTTGCAATCTTAAAACTGCACTGCTAGTGGCCGCTGGAAACTCCCTAATGCCCCTTTTATGGTCTTTTTATGGTCCTTTCTAAAGTCTTAATTACAAGGTTGCCATTTCAGTATTTGAATTTATATGCAAGACCAGTATTGAATGTATGGCAGACATTGTCTGCAAAACTGTATTAATCCGAAGAGAATGTTCACACACACATATATATCAGGGATTTTTTTCACATTGACAATATTTGCTAACTTATCGTACTTTTAGGTGAAGGAAGGACGTGCGATGTGGAATTGTTTTGGTTTTTGCTTTCACTTATTTTGGTGAAGGGTCTAAATTTATATAGATCTTTTTATATTAACTATTTATTCAGATTTGTTCTCCCTGAAGGGCAGACTGAACATTTGACAGCTTCTGTGATTCAGAAATATCTTTCTACTTTTCATTACCATAAGTCATTTCAGCAAAGCACATGCTGTGCGGTATGTCTCAACTGTCTTGACAAATTTTGACAAATCTATCTTCATTTTGAGCTTAGGGAGAACTTTTTTTAATCTAGTTTCTTTTTGAATGTTTAATGTTTAAGGTATTTACTGTCTCGCAGTGCCAGAAGATGAGCATCAATGCTCATTCGGCAGTTGATGCTGCTGAATAATCAACCTATATGGACGTATATGGAGAGTGCGATGTCATAAGATTTTTAGCTACAATACAGAAATATTTTTCTGCAACATAAAACACTAACTGTAGAGGAAAGTAGTTGTTTTGTCTGGTAGCTAAAGTACAGTGTATAAATTGTGTTGCCTAAACAGGTCACCTAGCCTACGCCATGACATCCACATGGCTTTAGCTTCTAAACTAGCTCAGATTTGCTAGATTAGCCAGTTAGCTAGCTAACTAGACTACAGCATTATTTTTTTCAGGGTTTCAAATAGCTTACGCTGGAAGAGTGCTTCATGCCTGTGCATCAAGTACGCAGCTGGAGCTAAAATGTGTTTTGCCTAGCTTAGTATAAAGCTTGGGAGAAGAAGGAAACAGCTGGCTCAACAGAAAAGTAAAAACTGTTCAGCTTCCCAGAGCCGCTGTGCAGACAGCTAAGCTACTGTTCATCCAGAAATTCAAAAGAGGCATTTCTGTCAAACAGCTAGTCTTTTGGAAAAAAAGAAAACATAAAATGGTGACCTAGACCTTTAAGTTTATGCCTTTCATTAAACAGAAGACATTCAGGGAAATGTAAGAAACCATAATAAGATGAAAAGTCAACAAAGCAGGTTGAGGGAAAGTTGACTCACCAAAAAAAGTCAATTAAAACACCCCTGGAATGCAGTGAACATCAGATTAATTATATACAGTACATAAAATTGTATAAACAGCCATGGGTACTTACTACATTTCTACATGATGATGAGTTAAGTCAACCTATTTAAGATTTTATACTTTTACATACTTAGGCTATGACATACTTTTAACAGTTCAGAGATGACACAGCAGATATTGACATTTTCCTTAAGACAAAGCAAGCATGGGACTATATTTTCAAAGTCACCGTGATGTTGTTTTATGTACATATCCATTGTCTTTTTAACATATTAATATAGCCTAATATTCATGATGTGTCTGCATGATAACGAGTAAAATAATAGATTAGCTTTGTCATGTAAAATGGGACTGGCGTCTGAGCCCACTGATTGCACAGCACAAAGGACGTTTAAAAGCCTCTGTATCATTAAGGATCATTATGCCTATTATATGTACTTGAGTTCACCATAATGTTCACTATGGTACAGTATAAATGGGTCTAATCTATCATCCATAATGCTCTAATCTTGCCTAGATCCCAGTGTCTTGTTTCTCGTAGTTTGTATTGCTTCTTATGTGTGACCAAGACAGAATTCGTCTTGTCAAAAATCTATACAAGTCTACCTCAAGTGTGATTTTGGACAGCTTTTAGCATGTCCAAAAATGTTTTGTATGTATTGTAAATGTTTTGTTTATTAAATTGTATGTTCAAGTATTTATTACCTTTTTTTACATGTCCTTTTCAATGTGATGTGTGCTACCTCACAGAACTTATTCTGCTATTTTTATGATATCTTTATCCCTGTTGTTGGTGCCAATATAACGAGAGATCCTGTACTGTGCTGTTGGATGTAGTCTTAAACATGTTTACAGGAGATTCAGACACAAAACAACACACGTAAGATGTTCACTTGCGAATGAACATCCATATCTTTACTTAACAGAGCAGAGACACCCATCATTTTTATCTGTCTGGGGACTCAACTGCAACAGCAAAGTTCCTCACCATAAAGAATGTCTGGATTAAGCAATTTCATGACTTTGTGTATAAATTATATCTCTACCCTGTACTCAGGATGCTGAACACATACTATAGCCTCATTTACGTTTGTCTTGGATCATCTCCTGTGCTTGATTTTTCAGCCCGCAATCAAAAACATATGTGCTGCAATTCAATCCAAGGAAGGTTAAACCATGGGCAATTGGATTTAGATTTCAAATTGGACCAAAAAACTTCTTCAGTTATGAACAGTTCTGAACTGAAGACGCCTCTTCAACCAAATCCAGTTGCCCTTGATTTAAAGGTTCAGTGTATAAGTTTTAGTGGCATCTAGTGGTGAGGGTTTTGAAATGCAACTAGCTGCTTACGGTGCATTCATGTGCTCCTCAGATAGTTAAATTCTGTGAAGGTATTCTTCCAACTTTAGTGTCTGTGTTCATGTGCTTTTAAATCGAAATGTGGAATCAACATGGATGCTTTTTATGTCCCTTTATACTTTATTTTTCTTTTTGCAATAAAGATTTAAGGAGGAAAAAAAGATTCTGATTATTCTGGAACCACATGCACAACTCACCCCTCTCTTTCTAAGCTCACAGGAGAAGCTACAGTGGCCGATACGCTGTGTCGGCTCTTGTGCTAAATAACACGTGGGCCTCCATTTGTCCAAATTTCCCTTATTTTCTTACTTCTAATAAACCAGTCACCTTCTACTACTATTAACGTTACTTGTTCTTCTTCTTCTTTGTGCATAGTGCCGAAATACGCTCTGTTGTGCCGTTTGACCATTTGGGCTACTGTAGAAACATGGCGGTACAGCATGACGACGTCCATGTGAGGGGACCAGTGTATGTAGATACAAATTACTCATTCTAAGTAAAAAAAACGTAACTGTTCTATGTAAGGTCTTTATACACCACTGAAAACATTCAATATTAAGATAATCAGTTCTTAGATAAATTCTGTAATACATTTTTGTTCTATCCATATCAGAGATAGATAAACCTGTTTTTTAAGATTATAATGAAGCAATTACAAACTAAACATTAAACATTACAAACTAAATTTAAACTAACTAAATTACAAACTAAGTCAAGGTGCACATACCTGCTTTTACATTTTGCCATCTTCAGCGGATGGAGTTTGATCAGCTATAGCCCAGTTGTGGGCTCGGTTCTGTATGTGACCTACATACAGAACCGAGCTATGAAAATTTAGCACACTACACTGATGACAAGATACTGTGTATGAGAAAGGTAGGTAGGCCTACTGCCATTTCAGTTTCATCCTGAAAAACACAAGAGAAAGACAGACTTATAGATATTTAGATACATCTTCATATTTACTCATAGTGGTTATGTGTCATTATCTCAACAAAATGCCAAATTATATGATTCAGGACCACTGCATTGGATTGCATGGATTTGTGCAGGTGTTGATGTTATTGGATGACAGCTCGGTTTAAAGGGGAGGGCAGGGGGTGTCCGTATTTTACTGGCTGCCTACTGAAAGAAATGTGGGGAACTACGTAAAGCTGCCCAGATTTGGCCAAGGGTAAGGTCGGAATTTATGTGTTTGTTCTTCGAAATATATTTTTTGAATTTGTCACTGGCGATAAAGTAGTTATCAATGACATTGTTAAGTTATATGTGACTGTATATGTGAGTATAAGTACAGCATGATGAGCTAAATGCTGTTTTAAAGGAGTGAGGTTTTCTTTTATTGACTATATTTGACATTATTTTGTAGTGTAAAGATATGGCCCTTATATTCAGATAATTAATGTCGGCACATTCTGAAAATATTAGTATGTGTGTGAGTATTATGTGTCTTCAAATTATGTACCAGTTAACGCGCTTTCTATTGTTCTTTACAAACGGGAGTTTATTTTGAAATGCGTAGACGGAAGTCTTGCCATCCTGCCCACCTCTGCGCTGCACTGCGCGGCAGCTGCACGCTCTCACATCCAGTGTTTGACAAAACCTCCTTGGTTTGACTGTGCGAGCAGAACGTGTGCGGCGGTAATGGCTGCCAGGGAGAGTGAAGAAGACAACAAATGAACGCGAGAAACGATTCAAAGGTGAGACTGAAAAAAATGACAACTCGCAGCGTCACAACTGCAGCCTCTTCTACATTAAGGGTATTGTCTTGTCTTCTATGTCTATTTGTCTCTTTGGCTCGCAGGTGTGTGAGTGTTTTGAGAAATCTGGTTGAATTTCTGGATGGCACAGTCACATACACACAGGGACAATAAACTGTCAATACCCATGGCTTATCATACACGCCTCCTCCAAGCCCAAACATTAGTGCAATTTAAGAGCAATGGACTTGTTTTAGGTTTGAATTATATAAGATAGACAGAGACAGATGTCTAGTGTGCTGGCGATAGCTGGACTCTTTGTTAGCTGGTGTTAACGTGATTAGCTAACGTTAGCTAACCAACAACATCGTTAGCTGACGGTGGCCAGGCCACATAGCTGTTAGCCTGTTAGCCAATCAGCCAAGTGGATATCTAATTAGCCCGTTAGCATGCTGGCTATCATTCTTTCTGTCGTGAAGACAGCTCTTCGCTTCTGACTTTTTGGGGACGTTTATCAAACTACCTTATCTTCAAACTGTGCCAAGTGTCTTTACATTAAGTTATTATTAAGTTAGTTTTATGAATTGTCCGCCGAATAGCCATGTATCGCAGGTGTTAGGAGTGAATTTGAACACTGTCAGTGTTATCGTCCAGTCGTTTCGAGTATGGTAGGCAGCAATTTGAGTTTTGTAGCAGTGCTAACTTGTGTTTTGCTTTGTTTCTTATTGTAAACAGTTCAATAGATAATGATACTTCAATAAATAAATGAGGACTCTCTTGTCACTAATTGGACGTAATTCAATGTAGCCAGCAGAACACATGTCACATTGAATTGGCCTAAATAGCACTTATATATTATGTAATAAATAGTGTGTGTGTGTGTGTGTGTGTGTGTGTGTGTGTGTGTGTGTATGTATGTATATATATATAATTTGTCACCCTTCACTGTCCTTAATTTCTTTCACATTGACTTGTACCTAATTATCTGTTATGTCATTGCTCAATTGAATACCTGATTATGAAATCGATCAGTACCTGCAGCCCTACTACTATTTTCGATATCAGAAAAGATGAGTGAAGTCATGGCAGCGGTGGAAATTAACTTTTTTTTGCTCACCTGCCAAAGTGTCTGGTAGATGAAAAAAAATCCACTGGACAAACATATCTTTTACCGGCCACAATAATAAATTGCCTTTTGTGTCACATACATTTGTTTCCGTCCTTTTAAGTAAGATAATAAGGAATTGTGTCAAATACAAACTTAAAACGCGTGTCTCCTGGTGCCACAGCATCACAGATTTTGTGGGATCAACATTTCTATACAGCCTATGGTTCATTCTCTTTGATCTTTGGGGAGGACAGCAGGACCATTAGAAAATCTGACGGTGTGTCCGACAGTAGACTGGACCGCAAACTAGCTAGTTATAAGCTAAGAACACCTTGTACAACTTCTGTAATTGGCTCCTAACAATAGCTCCATTTGTCAAAAGCCGACATGCCGCGAAACGCTGCTGGTTCCTGTACAGCCGGACCGCTAAATGAAAGCACATATGATCACGTGATAAAGGCTTTTTCACACAGGATAAAGCTGCAAACTTTTGTTCAGTAAGAATTATGGTTGTGCCGATAGACGATACCATCTGTCAGCCGATGGTCGGTGGTTGAGCAGGTATCGTATTGTAAAACCCCGTCCCCTGTCAAGAAAAAATCTAAATTTTTCTTATAATACTGCCATGTGAAAGCAGGTTTTAATCAACATGAACATTATTATCATTTTAAATATGCTTCGCACCTTCCTCGGAATTCTCTTCTCCCCACGCACAGACACACAAGAAGCCTACACCTCAGGTTAACACACTGGCTTGCCCCGCCTCTCTGTTTCCCCCCTCGCCCGTCTACTCCACTTTCTCCATCAGCAGTATGTTTTATAAAGTCGCCTTAAAGACACAGAACTCTTCTTTTTCTGTATTTTTCCACCCGCTATCCATTAGCACGGCAGCAGGTGAGCCGCTTGTTAATGACGCAGCCTATCAAACAACCAAAACCAACGGCAACAACCAATGAACCCCCCTAATCCATGTGTTACACGATTTTAGATACCTTAGAACATCGGGGACCAATTTAAGTGAGACACGCAACCATCAATGCTGGTCTGCTGCTATGTCACATAGAAATTATATGTTGAATATATTTACCCGCCAATGTAGTGGGTAGCCTTCCAACATTTGGCAGCCAAACGGAAAATCCACCCGCATTTGGCGAGTGGCAATTTCCAATCCTGTCTTTTGGTGAGCATATGACTTTATCACACTTCCTTTGCAGTGCATGCTTTGAGTGGGGTAGCAATTTTTGGGAGGCATCACATGTTGGTGATGTGGATATGCAGAAACATTCATTCATACAGCTCAACAAGGTGACATGATAACCCTGTAACGGAACTATGTGGTGATCCCGCAGGTGCTGCATCAACTTTAATGTAATTATTTGCTCCTTTTAACAGCAAGCTTTTGAACATCTTCAGTAACGTCCTGGTCAGTCTTAGTGTAGCCTACCCGAAATGCTCCCACACTGCTGACTTCAGCTGGTTTTTTTTGGTGGAATTAAAGCTTCAGTGTTTGGTCCCTCTGCCAGAGTTTAGCCAGTGTACAGTAGCCGTGATAGCATGACACTTAAGCTGGTGCACCTCTCCTGTAATTTGGTTTTTGTTTTTATGCAAGTTGCCACAGTTTGGTTCCATGCGACAGAAACACTCGGTGTGGCAGAGCCTTAATGATTAATTAACCGTAACGTTTTAAAGCGTGGTTAATAGTGAAACCCGGTAATCATTGCATCCCTAATCCACTCCCCTCTCTACTCCAGGGATTCTCTCTGATTTCACCCGGTATCCTCCCGTTTAAATGTTTCCCTGTATTTTTAACCTTTTATAAAATAAAATAAAAACATGCTGGCCAAATTAAGTGTTTGCTACTGTCTCCCCTGGTAAAGCCTGTGGCAGCAGGCCTATGTAATTCAAATCTCATTGATGATAGTTATGTCTCCTCTCTGTAGCCCACTCCCCCTCTCTCTGCTCCTCTCTGTCCCACCTAAAGCCCACAGAACCTGCCTGAGCTTTCCAGAAGAAAAAGCGGCTACTTCAGAGTTCATCATCGACTCCACCATTGTGTCCTTGAGCAAGACACTTAACCCCTAGTTGCTCCGGAGGCGTCCGACCTATGACATGTATAGCTTAGATAAAAGCATCCGCTAAATGGACTGCAAATGAAATCCCAAGGTTTGGATAAGCAAAGACTGGGGATAAGCCAAGTATGCTGTATAATTTTCCACTTGAGAATATAGGATGCGGCTTGCTAACAAGTGATGCCTAAATAACAGCTGTATGACCTATACTGTATCATGAAAGTCTGGTAAGAGAAGATTTGTTTATTTTAAAGGATATGTTTAGTTTTGTGTAAGTCTGTCTAAAACCAATATCCAATTGCCCAATTTATATTTTAGCATGCAGCCTATATAATCATTCCTCCTAAAGATGCTTCAAGAGATGGAGAAAATTGGTTTGACTCAAGCTGAGGTTTTGGCAGTCAGTTAGCCACTGTGTGTAGAATTAGAAATTTACTGCTCAGAAAACTTAAGGGAACACTTAAATCGCGTATCGGATCTCAACTAATAAAATAATTTAAAGTTCAAAATCTTTACTGTACATTGTGTAATTTGTTGAAGAAAATGACACATCTGTCAGTGGAAACCAAAATCACCACCTGACTGAGGGCAAGATTGAAAATCGCACCAAAAATCAAAGTAATGAATTGAAATCTCGGGCTGTTCCAACCCGTATGACCTTCATCAGGCAACTCATGTGACTTGGTAGTGTGTATGGTCACTGTGTGCCTGTATGCACGCCAGACAACGTCTAGGCAGGTTCCTAAAAACCTAATCCCACGTTCTTTGTCCACAGTGAGGACTAGGATGGTAAGCAGCCAACCGAAGTACGAGCTGATCCAGGAGGTGGGGCGTGGCAGTTACGGCGTGGTCTATGAAGCAGTAGTGAAGCGCACAGGGGCCCGGGTGGCGGTGAAGAAGATTCGCTGCCATTCTCCAGAGAATGTGGAGCTGGCCCTGCGGGAGTTCTGGGCCCTCAGCAGCATCCAAAGCCAGCACCCAAATGTCATCCACCTGGAGGAGTGTATCCTGCAGCGGGACCAGCTGGCCCAGAGGATGAACCACGGTTCCAGCTCCCCGCTCTACCTGGAGGTGAGGACACAGAATTCATGGGAACAGGGTTTGGGGGCAGTAGATTGTAGTTTAATAGTAACCCTGCATTGATGCCGTGTTCATGTCAAAAGGTAAAGGTGGTATACACAAGCTTTCAAATACTCATTAACAGCATTCAGGCTGTAACTGGATCTTGATCAGTTTCAGTTACATAGTGGGTAATTTTAGACACCACAACACTTCCTGCACTTAGATGTTTACTGTGAACTGGGTGCAAGAAATGTCACCGGGACTAAGTTATTTTGACATTTTCTACTTTTTTGGTTGGCTGATCAGTGTTGCACAAGTGTACAGGTAAGATGTACTTGTTTGGTGAAAGGTAGACCAAAACTTAATTGACCAAGGAATAAGATGAAATACATTATGGATGAAATGATTACCGACTTAATTATAAACCATGATAAAATTCCCGACGGTTATTATTACTATACACATTTTAATTAACATGATAACTGGGTTCGGTTACCGCGTTATTATAAACTCAATGCAAATACTGTCCAGCATCAATCTTAACGACAGTCTTCTAGAAGCAGGCGCGCATGTGCAGTATGCAACGTGGGTTTGTTTGGGTCAGTAACAAGTAAGTTTTTATGAGAGCACTGAGGGAAACTTAATTGAAGATATGCTGCTGTGTCTGCAGAGTAATTTTGTCTGCTGCACATAATACGTTATGCAGTTTAGTCAACCAACAGCATGCCTTGTTCATTTTAAATCCATCAGCTATCAACAGAAGAAACGCTTCAGACTCCTCTGTATTTACGTCAGCTGTTGGGTTCATTTCAGTTACTATGACTTTCTTCTAAAGACTTATTTGTTTTCATGTAATTCTGCATGGGGCCATTGCATTACTTATATAATATAAAGTCTTTAATGATGAACACTTAGATGGTTTTCATATGTTTACACAAGGTATTGGCTATTTTAATGTTTATGCAAACAAAATGGCAATTTTGTTTGTAGTTTTGAATATAAAACTGAAATGGTTTCAGTGTGTATCAGCACATTTTAATCTTTTTCTGCACATTTTTACAGTACTGTGATGATACTGACAACCATGATAATTTTGGTCACTATAATATGGTTATGAAATTTTCATCCCTAAAATACATGTTGCTTCATATCAGTAACAGTGTGGCTGGCTACTGATAGTTGCTGTTAACATTAGCTCTTGGACATTTCTACTCATGAGTAAAAATCTACAATGGCTAATAAAATAATTGAGGTCAGCCGTGAGGTTGACAGGTTGTTGAAGTTGTGTTGCTTTTTCCCAACACAACTGTCGCATGCAGTGGTTACCCACAAGGCCATCTTTCTTAAAGGCCTGTAACACATATGTGCAGTTAAAGTGGGGATGTGCTAACTTAAATTGCTAGAAAACATAGTAAGCTTTATATAGTTATAACATGTTGGTTCACCTTGATAGACAGAGGGGGGGCAGCAGTGGAGGAAGAACTCAGATCCTTTACTTCAGTGAAAGTTGACCACACTGTAAAAATACTCAGTTACAAGTTACTTAGTAAAACTTTGCAAGTATAATCAGGAAAACAAGTATTAAATGTACTCAATGTAGAACATCCCACTCCATCACCCAGAGCTGCTTTCATGCCATGATTTTCCACACTACCTGTCTTAGCACACAGCGGACTGGAGTAGATCCAGAAATTAGCCCCTGTGTACTGAATCGAAAATCAATTTTAAAATGAATCATGACCCCAAGAATCAAAATCACGCCCCTATCGCCCTACATAAAAACATGATCATTCTCAGAAAAGGAGCATCTTTTCTTCTATGATTTTAAATTGGCGTGAATCTAGTCAATACAACCTGTGGACCTTTTAAAGAGTGGAGACACAAGGAAGACGCAAGACATACTATTTTTAGATAGATATTTTTACCACATATTTGTTACTGGATTGTCTGTTGCGTGTTAATGATTCTGAACAAATTTGGTTAAAAGTTAGCAAAACGAGTTATTAAAAGGTTTTGTTTTACATTTTTGGAAAAGATTTGTTTGAGGAGAAACATATGGGGGAAATATGCTGTAATTACACATAGGTCACATTACCAGACTTGAATCCAGGGGCTCTGTCCTACGGGTTTGTTTTCTTTTTGAGAAATATATAGTGCAAACATGCATAGATACAGGGCAGTTATTCACACAGAAATGTCAGATGTGGATAGCAGATAAGTGGTGTAACAGCTCCCAAAATGAAACTAAACCAAATCATGGCTCCTACAGTTGTCTAGACTGCCAATATAAACTTTAGGAAAACTCACTGACGGTAATGAGTAAAAACATCACTGAGGCGTTGACGGATCATTACCATGTGGCTGCTACATCAGACGCAATAAAATGCTCCATATTTGTATAGCACCTTTCTAGTCTTTTCGACTATTCAAAGCGCTTTTACTCTACATCTGCATTCACCATTCACACATAATTCATACACAGTTAATTTATTATTATCCTAAATGGGAAAATTGATTTGCAGTCAGGACACAAGATAAAAACATACATGAATCAGAAAAACAACACAATATACACAAAAGATACACACAAAAAAATAAAATGAAATCTAACCAGCGCATACAGTACACTATGAGTACCTACCTTAAAAACATAAGAAAATCTCTGAATATGAGTTTATCTAAGACGATTTAGCAGTGTTACTGCCCCGGGGACAAAGGAGTTTTTGCTTCTATTGCATTTAAATCGTTAAGCCGACGAACATTTGTGAGTTTACATACAAAGTCAATGCAAAGACGCGTAGAGCGGCAATTTCCTGCCAGGCGCCATCCGATTTTTGGGATTACGTTAATTTATCTTCACTCAAGCTTCTAAGCAGCTAGCTTCTGTGCACATTCAGTTCTAGTGTTGTTGTTAGCGTTGCTGGGAGACAGGAAAGCGAGGAGGTTGAACTACCCGGTGAGTTAAGAAAACATGTCTGTAACTTTTTTCCAACTTTCGTTGTAATTTACTGTGAACAAGTAAGCAGCACAGCCCTGATCGATCCAAACTCCATTCAGAAAACAAACATTTTAGAAGTTGTTGTCCTGCTGTCTTTCAGACAGACCTGACAAAGGATGAATTCATATGTTTAACAAATCTGTATCATATTTTAGTTATTTTGGCATCAGTTTGATCCGTTTTATTGCTATTGAATCACAGCAAAATTTTTATGTTGATGCAGCTGTAGTAATGGCGAGTTGTGTTTATTCGTTTTATTGCGTTGTGTGTGTGAACACTCAGCAGCGATTAAAACCCTTAGGAAAGCGTTGCATGGATTAAATTCGCGTTTGGTCTGAATAACACAGTAGGGTCCAATCACACTTGGCTGTCATTTTTTTATACACTCCTCTACAGTACAGTGTACATTACAAAGCTGATATCCTCAAATGTCTTGTTTCGTTCCCAACTCAAAGGAATTCAGTTTACTGTCAGAGAGGAGTAAAGAAACCAGAATATATTCAGAATTTTGACTTTCGCCAACCTAATTCCTTTTTCAAAATATTAATTTAATAGTTGACAACTAATCACTGCAGCTCTACTGTATATTATTAACAAGAATTGCTAAGTTTGAACAAGTCTGTTAGTGATTAGCAATTAGTGAAAGTAAATCTCAATCCTTAGCTTCAGCCAGGAGAGGAATCCAGCTTGACCCACTGTAATGCTGTTATGGGACATTTTATTAATTTATTATTTTATTGTTGGTTGGCCACATGTTACTGTCTTAAAATAGACTAACACTATAATTTCTGTAATGAGTTAGAAGCCTGTTGCAATTTACAAAGCATATCATAATATCCCCTGACATATCCTAGATTATAAGAGGAATTTTTATTTTTCCATTCACTTCCAACCACGGTTGACATGTTGTCACGGCAAAGATGACAGATCTTTCTGTGACACTGCAGGCAGAAAAGGTTAAACCTTAAGGTCAGTGATTTTTCTTTTTCTTCCAGTGTTGCATAGTGAGTCATCAGCAGCAAGCTAGTTGTGTGTTGTTTACGATCAACTAATAGTTATGATTGTCGCATATTACAATTATAGAGACAGAATATCAGCACAAACATTGGCATGTGCAATAAAAAACAACTGGTTGAACGCTGGTTTACATTCCCGTGTGCTGCTGCTGATGTGCATTATCAGAAGAGCCAGAAGTTTCTGCTTGGATCTGTGTTGTCTCTGGCCTCCCACTGTCACATGAACGTGTTGTCAGGTGGGGGTGGAGGGGGGTTGGGCGCTTCCCTCCCCAGTCAACCTGTCTGCAGCCTGTCATGTCGCAGTCCCTCCCTGCTGTCTGATGGCGGGCGCACAGGCACTCTGCCGGTGCCTGATTATAGTCTCTCAGCGGCACGCAGGGCTATTGTCAGAACGCTCATTCAGTTTTCTGCAGCGCTAGCATTGGACAGTTTCCCAGAATCCCTTTATTCCAGTTCTTTTTTTTTTTATTGCTCTGTAATGTTCCAGTATGTGCTTACAGAAGAACACATGATAATAGGGCAGAATTATCTGACTGCCCCAACTGTGGGATAATTTGCATCCATTGTTTTTGGGTAGTTGGATTCTTTGGCTAGTGCCATGACAGACAATTGGCAGTCATTTGTTTACACCAGGGTTTCCGTCAGGATTTACCTGACTATACTACACATATTCAGAGCATTTGTTACTTGTGAAGCAGTTTGCATCATAAGCTTTGATGTGTGGTTGAACCAGACAGAACTTTTCCCAACTTTACCAGAGAGGTGTGTGAATTTACAGCCCGAAGTCTGTTAGTGACAACAGACAGATCTGCTTTATGCTTGTCTTATGCTTATGAAACGTCTGTATGCTCACAACATTATTATAATTCATTTTTGTAGCTAGCTGGGCTAGCTGACTGGTTAAGCTTACTTATATAAACGCTGATGTGATTAGGAATCAGAATGATCAAAACACAAAAAACAGTGTATACTATTAAAATATTAATAAAGCGAACTGTGAAAAGTGGCTATAAAACATCACTGTAAGGAGATCATCGGTGAAGTTAATGGTACAGAGCTGGCCAGAAGTAAAACAGATATTACACACTGCTTTGTGCAAGTAGTCTGTTGTATGGCAAGTCCGGCATTAGAGTCGAGAAGCCGGACCCCATGATATTCAACTCGGCTGCTAGGCTAAAAGAAAAAGACGAAAGGAGAATAAGATGCAAAGAACATTCAACTGCAAACAATGCTTCATGTAAGTTATTAAAACATCTGCTAAAGTAGCACAGCAATGTGAAACTTGTAGAAAGAAACTCTGGTGCTGCTCTTCAGAATGTGCTTTCTATAGCCTATACTATGTAGCATCATCTGGTTTGAGAGGCAGCAGTTTTTTCGGTTTGGCTGATTGTTGACTCCTACAGTTAATTATTGTTCCGATGAAGTGGATTTCTAAAAAAAGCTGGCTGAAGAGGTTGTACGTCATTTTTTTAGGAAGGGGGCTGGGATGGGGTAGTGAAATTAATATTGTAACATACTTTTTAAGTAGTAGGTTTTTATAAGGAGTAAAAAGTAACTTGTTACTCAGGAGTAACTGCATACACTGCATACTAACTGCATATACTTTCTCTGGCGCTTCGTCTTAAACTCACATTTCAACTGCTTTCATCTCTTAATTGCAGCTTTCAGTGGTTACATGTAGGGCTGAGACGATTCATTGATTACTAAAAAAACATTGACAAAAATTTTTTGCATTGATGCTTTGTTTAATCTATATAACTTTACAGCACAGTGTTTTGCACGGACATTTATTACTTTCGCGCTTACGCTGTGTGAACACAACAGGATTATTATGCCGCTGTTTGCAAAGTGGAGGAAGAGAGAGAAAATGGCGAGGGACGAAGAAGAAAGTGTCCAAAGTATGGGATTATTTCAAGCTAAGGAAAACAACAACTCTGTAATGTTACGGTCTGTCCACCGTGAAACAAAACTAATGTAGCCTTCTGCAACAGCACGACGGCATCTGATTAGAAAGCACCCGGTCTAGCATCAAGTCCACGTAGTGGACCACAGACAAGGTAACAGTGACAACTTTAGCATTTAATTTAAATCACGATCGATTGTTGATTTGAAGGCTACCAAAAGTAAGCTGAAATCCTCAGCTGCAAATGTACACACGTGTGTTTGTTGTTCTCTGCCTGGAGGCTGTGAGTCAGTTTACATAGCTGATCCCGGTACTGGGGGGGGAAGCAAATGTACTTCTTAAACGATTAATCAATTTTGCCATCTCTTATTCTTCAACTGAAATTTCAGCTCATAAAGTGCTTTCAGACAGTGAGTGGTTGCTGCTGCTTCCAATGTTTTCAGTGTAAACAGAGCAGCAGTAAGAAGAGGGCGGTCAGCTGTCTGATGCGATTATACTAGGTGGATGGCAGTAGCCGCTGGTGTACAAGTGGTTAGGATCAAAGCTATACACGAGCCGTGGCGATGGAGTTGCACCTTGTTGCCGCTGATTTAAAAACACGGAACATTGATGGTGCAAGGCAGCAGCTGCTGCGGCAACACACCTGAACTCTGAATGTGCTTTTGCTCTTGAACTGAGAATTTATCTGCACACCCAGCACATCAACTGGCAGTTCCACTGCTTTCATCACTTACTATTTAACTGAGTTCATCACTTCAGCTGACACACCCAGGTGAATTTATTACCTAAACTGTAACTTCAACTCCTCCTTAGCACTTTTTCTTTTCGCTAGTTTTTTTTCCACATTATTTTTACTTTAAAGTTTCCCAAATGAAATGTTTTAGCTGCAAGCACACTGAACTGTTCTTGAGAAAGTGTAGCTGTATATAGTCTACACTGTTCTTTACCAGACCTGTAGCTTTTCTGTGTTTAATACAAAACCGCATCCCTCAAATTACAGAAACGCATCCCATTTAATCTTAATTTTAATGTGAGATGGATGAGACCTCACAGGTTTGTGGCCCGCCGTCAAAAAGGAAGATTAAATGAACTCCCTTCCTGCAGCAGGCATAAGATGAGACCTCTCACGTTGCTTTGACTTACAACAAATTGCACACAAAGGAAGGTGAGAGACAGCATGTTAATGAACACCAAGCCAGAGCACCTATGCTTGTTTAGTTATGAGTGACGTTTTCATCTGCTCACACTGCAGAGCTGTTTCCCCGTGTACCGATGCTCATGTAAGATAGACCACACCTGAGTGGTGTAATTTTTTTGGTTCTGCGTTTTGCAGCACTGTCTAAGGACCAACTTTCCTAAAACCTCGCAGCCAATCCTTTAAGTGTATTTGTGTATTAATGTCCGTTCTTTTGGAGAGCCCAACAAAGTCGCAGTATGCGGTTCAAGGTTGGTTACATTTGATAAAATCTAAGACAAGCATGATGTGAAGTAAATTTCCTATATTTCAGTTCCAACTGTAATATTTCAGGAAGGTTTGACAAATATCTTGATAAAGCTGTTTACCATGCTAGCAAAAAAATCTGATACCGGCACAGCCCACCTTGTGCAGCATGCAGAGGCTAACTGTCCCTCAGCCATCAAACATGTTGACCATGTTTTTTCTTTTTCTGTGTTTCTGCTGTAGCTGGTGGAGACATCTTTAAAAGGCGAGATCACATTTGACCCGTGCTGTGCCTACTACTTGTGGTTCGTCACGGACTTCTGTGACGGGGGTGACATGAATGCCTACCTGCTATCCCGCAAGCCTAGCCGCAAGACCAACACCAGCTTCATGCTGCAGCTGGGCAGCGCTCTGGCCTTCCTGCACCGCAACCAGATCATACACCGCGACCTCAAACCAGACAACATCCTCATCTCCCAGGCCTGCACGCCAACCGGTTCATCCGAGCCAACCCTCAAAGTGGCCGACTTCGGCCTGAGCAAGGTCTGCTCCACCTCTGGGCTCAACCCTGAAGAGCCAGCCAGCGTCAACAAGTGCTTCCTGTCCACAGCTTGCGGAACAGACTTTTACATGGCCCCCGAGGTCTGGGAGGGCCACTACACGGCCAAGGCGGACATCTTCGCCCTGGGAGTGATTATCTGGGCCATGGTGGAGCGCATCACCTTTGTGGATGTGGAGACTCAGAAGGAGCTGCTGGGGAGCTACGTGCAGCAGGGCTCAGAGATTGTACCCTTAGGGGAGGCCCTGTTAGAGAACCCAAAGATGGAGCTGCTGATCCCCGCCAGGAAAAAAAGCATGAACAGCCACATGAAGCAGCTGATCAGGGAGATGTTGTCGGCCAACCCTCAGGAACGGCCCGACGCCTTTGAACTAGAGCTAAGACTTGTCCGAATCGCCTGCAGAGAGCTGGACTGGGACACGTGATGGATGAGCAAACGGCACTACAGACTCAGCCGGTCAAGCACATGTATACATCTCATCAGCTACTGTTAACCTAGATGGTCACATAATAGGGGATTATTGTGTTTTAACTAGGGAACAATAATTAGAATAGTCATTGTTTGTATCATGGCTTAAACTTCATCCAACTGTCCAAGCACATACTATCCTCTTCTAGCTCTGTCTTTATATTGGAAGAGGGAGGTATGACACCCACCGCTGCTGCTGCTTCAAACTGCAGCTTAGTCTCAGGCTAATCACATCACAGCTTCCACTTCCTCCTTACAGAATCACTCAAGCGTGATAGAAGAGCAAAATGATCCCAAAAGTGAATTAAATTAGAAGTGAATGTCAAAATGTGACAGTCAAGCAGTTTGTCTACAAATACCATCGTGGACTCGGTGCTAATTGTTACTAAATGCAATATGAGACATTATCCTGTGACCATTACAGCTTACATTTATCCAAAGGGCCGAT
Source organism: Lepomis gibbosus (assembly GCA_029875015.1). NCBI lineage: Eukaryota > Metazoa > Chordata > Actinopteri > Centrarchiformes > Centrarchidae > Lepomis > Lepomis gibbosus. The sequence continues at coordinate 22,523 of JAPMOB010224590.1, forward strand.
ATTAAACAGTCACCTCAAAGTGTGGAATGTTTTGAAGCCATTTGTGGCTTTGACAGAACCTGACCTACAAACTGACTTAAGCCTGGTACATAACCACCAGCATTAGTATTTACATCAAGATTCTGTTTTGGCATCAAATGCAGATATGCCCTGAATGCTCAGGTAATAAAAACATACAACTGGTGCTATTTGTAGACAAACATGTACTATCAAGGTTGGTTTTGCTCAGTAGTCTTGGAGAGGAAAATCCCAAACTTTGGTGCTTGAAGATACTTTATTTTCTTCTGAAGGCTGCTTCATTGGTTGTCTGGGTGGGGAATAGTTTTATCAGTAAGGGTCCAGCCAGCTGGTGCTTGTGGTTGGTGTTTTTTTCCCCCACCCCTTTACAGACTTCAAGATCCCACATACACTTAACCAGAATGCCAGAATGTATAACAATCAAGACAGGTCACCTTTTATGGATCGAGCCTTAAACACAAAACAGTTTTAATTCAAAGTTCTTCACACGGTTAATGAGGCAAAAAAATAATCAGATTTTCTGTATTGCAACTTGAGTCTTATTTTCATGGTTTTGGCCATTATTGCTGTTGGTTATAACAACATTGTATTCACCAAGATAATTTAGCATTTGCGAAACCCTGCCCGGCTCAGTTACTGTTGCTATGCCTGTCTATCTTTCCGTTCTAGCATGACTGGAATGCAGTTTACAAGGTTAACAGTTTACTACTAGAAAGTTATGGCCACTTTTGAAACATTTAACCCGTCTCGTTTTTCAGGCCCTAAAAGTCAGAAACGGCTCCTTATTTTGCTGGCTGAAGTGACGGCTGTCACTGTCAGATGTTATTAGCTTTAACTAGCCAATGTTATCTAATCTAATCTAACATGCCTGTAAGTGCACATAATGATGTACTGAACTAACAGGAATGGGCACTCAGGCTGTAAATGCTGTGGAAACTGACATTTGTCCAATAAAAGTAGTAACAGATGAACCATGACTAGGTCAAAACCTGGGCTGTGTATGGTCGTGTTAAATTGTGGCCCAATTGTTAAACGGATAGTCAGGGTGAGTGTCTATAATGTGATTTAGTATGCAAGACTGTCAGAATATTCCGTCTTGGTATGTGACAGATTTGGAAGGAGCAGCAGTTTGTGAGTAGAAGGCTTCTAAAAAGATAAGATGACTGTTGGCGCCTGTTCATTTTGAATTGAACTTCACCACTCAGTAAGTCAGGGACAGGCTGTCGTGTCGTGTCGCTGTGTTCCCCCTTCCTGCAATTACTTTGGTGAGTACAATGTTATCATAGCCAATAAGAATAATGTCCAAAACTATGAAAGTCAAACCCAAATGATCCTTTAACAAGAAAATCCAACCAGCCGAGCACACAATAAATAAACCAGGCTGGCCTACATTCAGAAGACTTGGTGGAGTGACTGCCTCACACATGGCAAACAAATTAATCTTGACAGAAATCCCTATGTTGCCTACACATAGATTTAATTATCTGAAGGGTGAGCTGCCTGTATTACAAGAGCAGTGACATGAATATTCACATCTGAGAGACCTGAATGAGTAAAAGGGGTGGGGGATTCAACGAATCTCACTGAAAGCACTTTTATTTAGTTTATATTTATTCCTGATAACTACCTACTGCATTTTTGTCGGGGAGCTCGGTGAGGCTGGATTCAGTGCGATAACTGCGTTGGTATTTGTTTACCAAGCGAGCACAATGTCAGCCAACAGTCTTCTTATGCATGCAGTGCCTCTCACCTTCAGGGAAGAAGCGAGAGAAGACACCAGCGCACACAATCCTCCATGAGCCAGAGGATCCGTGCTTTTCTTTTTCTTTTTTGATACATAATACTGTGGTGTTTAACTTGATCTCCCCTCACTGTGTCACTGCTCCTCATTTCCTTTGGCTCTGGATCTTACAGTAATCCCTTTCTTCATGCTACCGACAGGCTAATTCTAAGCCTATTAAGTTGTTGCAGCACTTGGCAGAGGATCATGCTCGAGACCCCTTTTGCCTTTCAGGTCATACATAATTTGTGCACTTTTACCAGGAACCTATAAAACCAAACAATCCTGGCTTCATTGCTCTCAAACTGGCAGAAAATCAATTTCCTCTTACTTGTTGCCAATATTTTATGTTCTAGACGGCCTTTAATTCTCCCCTTAGCTCTAATAGTTTTATTTCCTGTCATGATGCGATTGAGATTTGCCTTATTTCTGAAATTTGCCATTTTGTTTTTAACACTAGTGTGGCCTCAGTGAGACTGCACTCAAACACAGAATTGGCAAGTTGTGCTTGAGATGCACCACGTTTCACCGATTCAGCGTGGAGCTTTGGTATGAATAGCAATACCACGAATCGCCTGTCTGTACTGCAGGGCATCTATGCTGCTTTGGACAATGTTGCTTTGCTTCAAGAATGTGGTATTTGTGGCTTTGTGTTCACGAGCATCAAAGTTTGGACTTAAAGTAGGTCACCCATATCCTCAGACCTCTAAGCAGAGCAAAGGATGATGGGTAGAGTCATTTCCTGACAGATTTCTTCCTTCAACCCTTCTAGACAAGAAGGGGAGGAGGAAGACACTTGGCTTCCTGTGAGGTTTGAGATGTTTGCCAAATGAATGCTAGGTCTGGGGAGAGATTAATAGATTTCACCCTTTGATTTGTTGTATTAAATTCCTTTGCACATGTGTAAATATTGTATAGGATCAACAGGGGATGAACAAGTTTGATGTACATTTGACTAGATGTGCTCTGTTTTCAGGAGCCTGACTTGTTTTGACATGTAAATTACTGTGATGGATTCAATTTTACTTCAGCTCTTAATTCAGCTTCAGTTCACTTCAGTCATGGAAAAGAAGTGATATACAATACTGTTGGTGTGCTAGTGATAATTGTATGTTTTTCATTGGCCCTATTGTTTGTGATTTTGTGCAAGAAAAGCTGATATACAACGTGGGTCTTTTCTTTATTTAGAAATGGAGTTGGCTTCTTTGAAACCTTACCACTTTACTATCCCAGATCCAGGACCACCATACAATGTTTAACCATACTGCTTTGCTCAACTCCAGATGGCATAATTTGTTATGGGAAAAATGTTTGAAAAATAAGAACTCATCGGATGGTTGGAGGGAGGGTGCAGGTTAAAATTTACAAAAAAAACATGACTAAGGTCTCTTTCATTAGTCAGTGAGATTTGTAAAAGCATAGATGGTAAAGGCTTTCCAATGATATTTTATCACTTGTAACGCATTTTCTCACTACCTGCTTAGAATTCATGTGTTGGATTTAGGACAACTATAGCATCATTTGAAATGATTGAGTTCTTTATACTAACTGCATTTAACTGTGATTAGTATAGTGCATAATGAACAAAACACAGCTTACACCTCACACCTTGCTACCCCCCCACCCTTTTTGTATTGCTGTAAAGTAGCTTCTGGCCACCAGTGGCAGCACTGAGCACACTGCTGCTGTGCCATCTTTTTGTATTAACTGTCATTAAGGAGCCCTTTCTTGGTCTGGAGTAAGTGATATTTTGTTGTTACTTTGCACCTGTGTAACCTCATTTCATAAAGGTCACTAATTGCCTAACATTCAGTGACATCAGCTTGACATTCTTAATGTTATGAGCTGCTCAGCGACTGAAATATACAAAATCTAGAAGATGCTGATGCCGGACAGCAAGACCTAATGAGTCCTAGATCAGGGCTGCACTTAAAAAAAAATAAATAAATAAACTCCCTGCGTCAGATGAAGAACACAGTTGAAAACATGTCAAAATAACAGATCCATACTCACCGCCCGGCAAACGTCTGCTCACACTTTTGTATGAACAATTTTTGCTCTTATGTCATTGTAAAATATTTTGAAGAGAAATTAAGTTTATCAAAAGTGGTGTGAACGCCTGTCAATCACCTGTTGAATTGATGGATTTTTAAAATAAAATCAAGTGAAATAATTCAATTTCTTTGAAGAAATCGAGCATGCTGACTATTTCTCCCCAGCCCAGTGTCTTTGGTCCTGCACTGCACCACAGGTAATTGCTGTAATTAAATTCACCTGATTGCCTGGACATAAATAAGCTGCCAGAAAAGTTGACTTCAGTCCGAAGACATTTTATCATGTGGAACCAAGGTAAGTTAACAAATATCTAAGTTAGCCTAACAAAAGAGCTTAGAACAATATCTTTCTCCTTTTTTAAAATATCAATACGCTTTGTATCTTTTAGTTTTCACAGCTTGCAGTCAGTCCCCTGTTGGGGTGACCAGCCACAAAGCAGTGATATCAAAGGTTTGTCTTATCTTTTGTTGATGACTGAAATACTGTGTAAAGATCTGAAGGAAATGTGTTCATGTAGACTAATTTATTCCTTCATCCTGATTTTGCAACAGAGGGCTGCTCTTCACATTTTGCCCTGCACAGTATCTCAGCTGCTGTCAGCTTCTCAAGTCAGCAATGATACCTTTGCAATCTGCAACTGGGAACTCAACCAGGTATGAGTATTAATGCAAACTAATCTAAAAAGGGTTTCAGTCTATATGACTGCACATTGCTATTTAGTTGTGCACAGTCCGGCGGGATAGACATCACTTGGTCTTGAATCTGGTGACTAGACATGACAAAATGACAACGTTAACACCAATGACTCGTCTTCAGTTGGATTTAGCCTTGGAAGCTTGGAAGGACTTGATATCCGAAGACCAAAGATTAGCAAAGTCTACAGCCATGCTTGTGATTCTTATACAGCAGTGTTGTAATTGAGAATGCTAGTGATGCTAATAAAAAAATCATAGAGCATCATCAAAGTCCTTCAGATTCATGTTTAAGGGATCTTGAATATGTACAGCAAATGTCATGTCAATCCATCCTAAAGTAGTTGAGAGATTTCAATCTGGATCACAGAGGTAGATAGGACCAGCATCCTCCACCTTCACGTCAATGGATATATAAACTGAACAAAATTATTAACGCAGCACTTTTTGCCCCCATTCATCATGCTGAACTCAAAGATCTAAGACGTTCTCTACCTACACAAAAGGCCTATTTCTCTCAAATATTCTCAACTCTGTGTTAATGAGCACTTCTCCTTTGCTGAGTTTATCCATCCACCTCACAGGTGTGGCATATCAAGATGCTCATCAGACAGCAAGGGTATTGCCAGGTGTGCCTTATGCTGCGTTCCCAGCAACTCGGAACTGGGAAATTTCCGACCTCCAACTAGGAAAAGTACCCCAGAACGCCACTT
>JAPMOB010224591.1:0-12140 GCA_029875015.1 Lepomis gibbosus
CCATGACAAATGCGGAGAGGACACGGAGGATTGCCAAAAATAAACATTTATTGTAACAACTTAAATAACTAAACTAATAACCATGATGTAGGGTGTGTTAGTCAGTGGAATCAGTGGTGTAGATGTGGATGAGTGACAAGTATGGCGCTTGGGTGTTGAGGAATGGTAACAAACATAATGTAACGAAACAAAGGAGTGCTGCTGCGGCGGCTGATGCTGGCAGAAGGGGACCAGATCAGAGAGAGAGTGAAAGCAAAAGGGCCGGAGTATTTATCCTCCCACAGCGTTGGGCCCAGGTGCTCCCAATCTGGTTTGGGCGCTGATAACTTCAGGGACAAAAGTAAATAAGTAAACTGCCCAACACCACACAGTTAAACACCCAACTAGGCAGGGCCGTCACAGTATATTGTTGTAGCTGGTAAGGCAGTGTTTTGTTAGTATACATAAGTCACAGATGCGTAGGTGCCAGTGTAATCGCCACACAAAGATTGAGAAGAAAAAGCTTTGATAACATGGATTGCCCATAATTACTAATGCTGCCAATACTGCTGTCCAATGGATATGGCTCCTACCTGCCAAAATAAAAGAATACGGTTTCAACCGTTCCCGTTTTCTCTCCTTTCTCCATTCTTTCCCTGGCCCTTAAGCTCCTGTTGGTCTTACTGCTGGCGATGCCTGAAGCCTTGAGTGGTGAAGCAGCAGTGGACCTCCCAGTCCTCTCAGCCTTGCTCTCCCTGCCTTTCTACCTCTTGTGCCTGCTACTCGCCTCAGTGCACGTATTGGTGTGCACATCTGCTGAGAATTCCTGTTACTTCTGTAGCCTCTCCTGGGGTCTCGTGTTCGTTGCTGTTGCCTTCTCCTCTGCAATGTTTTGTATTCTGGTCTCTATGGCAACACGGCGACTCCCGCTGGGATTAAAGATTCACGGGAAGGTGAGTTTGTGCGCCTAAATATACAGGGACAGATTGTAACAGATGTTTGCCCTCATAGGTGTATACACACATGTACTTCGCCTACGTACAGAAAGCCTGCCTGTAAAACCTAAATATGCAACCTGACCAGTTTGGCTGTTCTGTGAATGCTTTATAACAAAGAACATTAGAAGAACAAGTGAGGGAAAATATCTAATGTTAGCAAATTCAGCTGTCTCTAGATGGAAAATGGACTTACTGCTGTTTAAAATATAGATTTCCACTCTTGTGTTTTAATTTGTCAAGGCCTGCTGGTAAAACATTACTTACAAGACTATCAGAATTTATCCGAGAGAAAGCCCACTAAATCTACTGAGACTCAGGAGGGCAAGGCACGCTCTTGTCTATTGTACCCCACTTTGTGATTTAGCAAAGTTAGCAAAGTCTTTACTAATGCAGCTTTAAATCACTTGAATGTTCCTGTTCTTTGAAACAAAGGCCTGAGAGCAAGTAGTAGTAGATTTTCTTGAATCTGTGACAACTGAAAAAGCACTCCACCATAACATGGCCTAAAAGAGGTGTTTCAGCGAGGGCCTCTTAGTCAATTTGAGACCTTGGGAACAATTAAACAATTACAATTAAATTAAAAAGAGCCCCTTTAATTGCCCAACAGTATTGCACAGAATGATATTAACGTAATAAGTAGGAAGTACTTTTTAATATCAACATTTTAATGCAGTAATATAACTTTAAATATATCGACACAAAAAACCCCATATGTTAATGTTGATACATACATATAAGAAGTACGAGAACCTTTTTGTCAGTCAATGCAGTGACTTTGAGAGGAAAGGAACTATATTTCTAAAAAGAGAGTTTTTAACAGTGTTTTTTTCTTAACACAGCACAACAAAGGGAACATAAATTTGATACAGAAGCCGCTACAGTCTGTTTTGCTGTAGGTTTATCTATATCTCAGAAGTCACAGGCTCCCACAATCCATTTAAATCAGCTCACCTTTCTGAAACACACTGCTGCATTGATTAACATAATCCATCACTTTAAATAGCATATATATTGTATTATATTCTAACATGACTTTATAACCCCACAATCATTGCAGTCGTATCAAAAATGTTCCAGTCTACCAGAATTAAATCTATGGAGATCACTGTTTGTCTCCAGCTAGATGGTGCCTTCCACTCTGCTTTATAGAAGGTTTGTGCCCTTCTGTTGCCAACGGTGGGTTACACCAGTGTGGCATGATGTAGAAAGTGAACATAGTCCTATTAACCTTGACTTTTGGCTGCTTTATAAAGTCATGTTAAAAAAAACAAAACTGTAATAGATGTGCTGTTCAACACAAATTATTATATCAGTCAGTGCAGCAGCAGAGCTTGGATATATTAAGAGAACTGGATACCATGGTGAACAGACTTCTGAAGACCCTTATTATTTTGTCCACACCATTTATATCAGTGAGGGCAGGCTACATAACAGAAACACATCTAATGCAGTACAGTATAGCACCAACAACTCTCTCAACTGAACCTTCATTACTGCAAGACTGTAATAGTAGAGTACATTCGTAGGCTGCTGTAGGTGTCACTGATAAACTGGCAACTTCTTTGGCTGAGCTAGCTGACTTCCTGCTGGCCTACTGCATACATGAAATAACATGAAAATAATTTACTGACCAAATACCTCAAATCATTATAATAATAATATTCACATTGGAGTTTATAATTGTTTGTTTTATAATTATTGTCTATGGGAAAATGACCCTTTGGGCCAGTGGCTGTCACATCTGCAATTATGGCCGCTACATGTTTTTAAAAACACCTTTTGAAAACTAAAGCAGACTTCAGTATAACAGACAGAAGGGAGGTCTGACTTCATTTAAAAATAAACAGACACATTTACATGGGAAAGCCAAAATTATGTAAATACATACACAAAAATGGTTTCAACTCAGTAATCACAATTATAAGCTGTTACAAAGGTCATATTATGATGAATGCCAGTTTTCAGCATTTGTCAGTTGTAAATAATCTACAGAGTTTATGGAAAAGAAGTTCAGCAGTAACCTCACTGTTGTGGCAGTGTTTTTTCTGGTTTTTGGTTGACCAAATTTGTTTCATGAATTGGTATCTGTCCTCCCCCTATAACAAGATTTACATTGCTCTTCTAAATGTGAGCAATCAATCTGAGATTGTGGGACTAGCTTTCAATCTCTAGTGTTTGTTTAAATTGGCCTAAAATATAGGCCTTTTCTGCTGCACCTCTTTGCTCATTATAATTTATCTGTAAAGGTTACATCTCATTTCCCTTCTGGGAACTTTGAGAAAGTGCTGATGCGGCAAAAAAGAAGTCAGAAGAAATCTACTTGGGCCATTAGGTTGGGTGAAGAAATGAACTCCCAAATCTATACACTGGAGCATGTAGGGGGAATATACTGTAGATTTTTCTGTGACTTGGGCTTTCTTGAAAAGACTGTGGAATATTTATTTGTTGATTGTCACAGAGATGTCAAAAAATGCACATAGCTCAGTTGGCAGGTAATGATTGGATTCATCCAGCCGCACATTCTTGAGGAATCATCAGAATTTGGCTAGAATGGTAAAAAGAAAAAGTATTTAGAAATATTTTGACTTTACCATTTTCTCTTTTCTCTATAATTGAAGCAATCACCACAAAGTGAAAGGGAACAAATTAAAAATTTCTTTATTGTTTAACCTGCGATCCACAATCACAATCATACAGTGAAAACAGAGACAAGATGAAAATCCTCACATTTTAGAGGCTGGAACCAGAGAATATTTGAATGCTTGGCTTGATAAATTAAAAAATTGCAGTTGTTCAACATCGTCTGTGTGTGTATATTAAATTATTTATGTCTAAAAGTAATGCAGAGGAAACACAGTTCTGGATCCTGATTGGCAGACCATTCCATTCACACAATTTAGATGATACAGGCTATAAAAGCGCCTAACTGTTTATATTTATGGATAATCAACTCCAGCGTTAATCTGTCCTGAACTATAAAAGCTGCTCATTTAGCTATAAATCCTGCTGTAGGTATATTTCTAACAGTAATACAGTAGCATGTCAGCTTCCTTACATTGACTTGCAATTCGTGTTGGAATCAATTTTTAAATCTCATTGATTACTTTGAAAGCAATAAATCTTGTTCCAACAACAGTGATTAAACATTTACATTCATGTTCCATCTTCATGGCCAAAATCTTTATCTCTGTAATTACCTGTGTGGGGAAATACAATTAGTAGACTCAGTGTCCTCCAAGCGACGACTGACAAACTAATTTTGATACTGAGATTAGGTGATGAAGCTGTTTTATTGTTACACTATATCCTTAATGGAAATGAATTTGACTTAAGGACAAAAAGTAGGAAAATATTGTGGAACAATACTTCCAAAATGCACTAAATAATCTGAAGTCAGGTAGTCCTATAGTCTTATATAATCACTTGAATCAGTTTGTGTCTTTGTGCAAAGCTGCGCCTGGTTTGGCTTGACAAATGACTGCATTATGGGTGGCATCCAAAACCTTTATTAGAGGTATCCTGATTAGTTTCTCTGCAGGAGAGTGAGGTTAAAAAACTGGAAGACCATGCCAACAAAAATGTGATTAGAATTCCAGTTGAATGAATTTGAATAACTTGAAGGTGAGTATACTTTATTTTAAAAAGTAGTGTCTATGAAGGATGTGACAAATGGGAGAATATTAGAAAAGATAAACTGGAGAAAGCAGAAATGCCAAGTGTAAAATACCAGCAATATTAAAAAATGAGTAACCCCTTAACAAATGTATTAATTAAGTAAGGAGCCTACAATACAACAGTTTAATAAGCTTTCTTTCTTTCTTTTTGCCTGAGTGAAAATATCTATTTCACATGAGAAAAGCTCCAAAGGGTTGAGCCAGAAAGCATGTTTCCCAACTGCATGAAGGAGAGTCTGGTTCAATAGCTTGCCAGTAGAATGTCATAAATCATAAACACATATTAGACCCAAGAATGATTGAAGTATTTCTAGAGGTTTTGTTACTGATTTGTCAGTTTCATAGTATTTTTGCCTAAAATCATAGAAAAATGATATTGACTGGAATCTATGTAGTACCGGAGTTTCTTCAGTAACTTTAAGGCAAAATATTACAAAAAGGTCGTGATCTTGTCATTTCACTGTGCGTCGTGATGCAGAGAAGGGCCTTGACAGGGCAGAAGAGTAATATCCTTTGTCCATCCTGATCATTACCATTAGGATTCAGTTACAATCTTGATTGATGGATGTTCTATAATATATGTTGGGCCTGAGGCTGCTTAGAAAATATTTCTCCCTATTCATCCAAGGAAGGTTAAAAACAAGGGCAAATGGACTCGGTTGAAGATACTTGAAAATGTTTCACTTCCATACCTCAACCACGGGGCTTCTTCAGAACTGAAGTAACCTCTCAGATGAGAGGTGAAACACCTGCAAGTATTTTCAACCAAGTCCAGCTGTCCTTGTTTTTAACCTTCCTTGGATAATTATGACCTGGATTATTGAGAAGCTTCACAGACATTTCTCCCTTTTATGATCTTTAAAATAACAGAATCACTCATATCTGTCTGTTAAATATAAAGCAACAGCCAGAAGCTGGTTAGCTTGGCTTAGCACGCAGAGTAGAAACAAGGCAGAAGCAGCTAATCCATCGGCCATGACCTCTAAAACTCATTAATTAACACATTATATCTAGCTTCTTTAATCCATACAAAAACAGGATTGTAAAAATGTTTTACAAGTGGTTATGTGCTGGACTGTTTCATGATTGGGAACAGTAACTTTCTGGAGTCCCTGCTGATTGAAACCATGAAATGTGTATAAAGATGGAAAACACGACAGCTCCCCTGAAGTTAAGCCAACAAATTTTGGTCACCTCTTGGTGGTTGGCTGCAGTATAGGTCACAAGCATCACCTCCTCCATGTTAGCGGATTGGACCCGTCAAATACCATGATGGTGTTTGTTTTGGTTACAACTGTAGCAGCAGTTTGGATAAGTTGCAGTTGCCCAAGAGCTTTCTTTGGTAGACCAGTGACTTTAAAATTGTCCAACCTGCTTAAAAGTAATGCAGGAATTAACTTTTTGAGATCTTGTTTAGACATCTCCTCTAAGTCTAGCAATAATGTTTTAGATAATAAAAGGCTGACAGTGTAACATAAAACGAGTATTTGAATTTTTTGGAGACTATTTATAGTCATGTGGTGAAATTATAATGTATAATTTTGCCTCAACAATGTTGATTCCAATGTAATTTAGGATCTTTAAAGAACAAGTGGGGGAGGTTGTTGCTTTTAAACTTTATATGCAGATAATAATTAATTTTTTTTTTGATTAATGCTTAGTTGAATCAGATATTTATGATATATTGTTACTGCATGTAAATTGTAAATAGAGTGAAACTGAATCAATAGTATATCAATAGGGTAATAATTATTCTGTAGAAATGCTGATGCTTTGTAATTTTATTCAGTAATACTTCCTTTCCAACTATAACCATGATTACAAATGAGTATGCAAAAGACTCACTCAGTGAAGGAAAACATGAAGAATTGTTGCTTTGAGATCTCACAATTTGCCACCCGTTGGAGGAGAGAGAGACTTGAAGGGGAGAAGTGGATCTGGGGAAACATATTACAGCTCCCTTTGGGCTATGGCAGGTTTTATCTCAAAAACAAAGAAGTTGTAGGCACACAGGACATCAATCCTCTTCTCTCTAATCTAAACGTAGCACCGATTTCTGTACAGAATGAATGAACAGACCCCATTTAACCAAACACTTGAGATTTTAGTAACAAACATTGTACTTAATCTGGAACACATTCATAAAAAATTCCTACATTTGCCATTACATTAAATGAGTCATATATACTTTTGGATCTACCGGAACTAAATAGTTGTTGCCACAGCGTGTTGCATAAAGTAACGTGCGAAAGCTGACCAAAATAACAGCCTGTAGTGCCCACAGTGAACTGATACTGTATTCTGCAAGTACAGGCTCAGCCTGTCTTTGTCATCAAGATGGACACAGACTAAGATGCATGTCTATATTTGGTAGCTGTTTGTTGGTCTAAAATATTGCTGCTGAAATAAGAGGTTGGCTGAAGTTCAGTTGAACTTGCTTTGCATGGCAATGTGCTGTCACCACTGAGGAAATCATTTGCATACAAGTATGCAATTGGACAAACACCAATTTTAAAAATGTGATGGCAGCAACCTTAAGTGACCACAATTGTGAATGACATGTCACGGTCGCTGTTCACTGCTCTAATGAAAAGAATGACCACTATACGTACTGCACAGCAGTCTGGAATGTGTTTCTTTGATAAAATGTGGATATAGACAGTATGTGCAACCAAGAAACAGAAGTTTCTCTCTTGAAAGCCTTTTTGAGTTTGAAATGATCTGGCTAAGATAATAGAGCAGGTATAAGTGGTTGTACATGTACATGGGTTTAATGAGTGTCACTAGATGAGGTATTTCTATATTGAAGCAGATGTATCTAGATATGTGTGAATCACCAAAACAGTAGTTCTATCCAAATAATTATCCCACTGAGTTGAACAATTATAGCGGCCAGTGGGTTCACAGCACAGAGGTAGGCGAGGTGAAAGTAGGTTGAGTGTCTAGTCTGGCTTGTGTGGTGATTGCATTTCTTACACCATTTGTAAATGGATTTGATGATGCAGCAAACTTCCTCCTAAGATTTGAAATTTGGTCAGTGTCTACTACCTTTTGTACATTTGGATACAAATGAAATAACGATCTCATGTAGAGATCTGGATCCCTACCAAAATTGAATCTCATATTTCTAGGACTGAGACTTTTCTGTCCGCAAAATCTCAATTACATTAGATTATTTCACATTAAATTATGGCCCTTTTTATTTTGAAAAAATATTTTTTAGAAAGTTTTATATTTCACACCTGTATTTTTGCCACAAACCTTCACAACAAAAGACTGACCTTTTTGTCAGATATAAACATGTAAATGCATTTAAACGTTGTTTGTGCACAACTGTAACCAAACTCACTTAAGCTTCCGTTTGAATGCACTTTTGTTCTCTTTTATAGTCTCCATTGAGGAGCAGTGGCAGTGAGTGGTCGCTGTCAGAGCTGGATGTTCTGCTGCTGGCCGGCACGGTTGGACACACACTCAGCTTGGCGTCCAGCAGCTTCGTAGAGGAAGAGCACCAAATCTGGTACTTTCTGCTCAACACCCTCTGCCTCGCCGTCTTCCAGGATGTTTGCCGGAAGTACTTCAGAGAGCAGAAAGGCTCTGTAGATGAAGAAGAGTATATCCTCCCTTCCAAAGACTGTCATTCCTCTGCTCACCCCAGTGCAGAATTTTGCTCAGAGAAGTGGCTAGCATTAGCCACGCCGCCCTTCACTCTGGTGTGCTGCCGACTGCTGCGCTCCCTCAACCAGACCGGTGTGCAGTGGGCTCATCTTCCAGATGTGGGACACTGGCTTAACAGGTTGGGTTTAACAATCTTCTAAAATGATAAGTAATATATAAAGTGCTATACAAGGCAAAATCAATCACATGTACAGTAAAAAGTTCTCCAATTCCAACTCCAAAATGATAATCAATAGTCTGGCGTTACCAGACTAGTTTGCAAATGTGTGTTAGTCAGGTACCTTTAGGATAGACCTAGAATGAAACAGAATGTGGTGTTTCAAATCAGGACCGGTGATGCTCCTCTGTCTGTCATCACAGGATTATTATTATTTCACATTTAATTATGGATTTTTTATTTTGAGAAACTATTTTTTAGAAGGCTGTTTTATATTTCACACTGGTATGTTTGCTACAAACACAAAGTTTACATGCACAGAACAGTTGTTATTCAACTGCATTCAGCATTCACAATGCCCCAGTATAAATTTTTTAAATCTTCAAAAGCAAGAGAGAAATTTTTCATTTCAAAACTTTTTGTAACTCACTCCATTTGTGAGGGGGATAGCATTTAAAACATATTTTCACAAGTTTGTTTGAGCATGAAGTTAAAATTTCTTGTGACCTGACATTGTAATTACTGGGTTTATATTTGTCCACAGAGGAGCAGTGATTTGCCAGCTAGCTTCTATTAGTTATACTTGTTTAACACACCGAGATTTTTTAGTAGGAAGCAAGGCAGAGACAGAGTGTTAACCGCAAAAGCTACCTGGTTGATTCAGAATTACCTTGGCAGCATTATGATTTCTCAGAGGTTCCCCAGGGAAAAGATGCACTGCTCTATGAACAGGAAAACAATAGTGGTTTCTCTTTCTCTTTTGTTTCTCTGAAGTCTTTGGAGTTCACTATTAAACAACGCAAAAGAGCTGGACATATAAAGTGATAAAATTGAAGTTTAGACATTTATCTGAACGTGTATTTGATAGAAAATCTGTTGCATATATCCCTTTTGAGTGTGCTGACTCTATGTCTTTCTCTCAAGACGAACTTTACAACTTTAACCCCGCTACTGTTAAGGCTGTGAGAATGGTGAAATCTTCACTATGTTGTTTGTTCTGTTCAGCATCTTTTTTGTCAACTGAAATGAACACGGGGCTGCTGGCAGAGCCGAGGACTGAGGATAGTGTAAAGTTTTATTTTTTTTTATGTGGGAACATGTAGGTGACAGTATATTACAAGAACTAGTTTTCAGCACCACTTTGGTTGAAGGTGAGAGGACGAAAACATCTTCCAAAAATTCTAAAGAGGCAGAGATAACAATTTGTCCAAAAACAGAAGCCTCAGCAGACTAGAATGTAATGCAGCGACAATAAGTTCAATCTCCATTTGTCTCTCCGCCTACACGTAAGAGTACACTACAGATCAATGTAGTTTATTCCTGCTCTCTGTGTACTGTTGAAAGCCATTATGGAAAATTTCCTGCTGGTGTAGACATAGACATGGCTGGTTGAGTGAAATTTACAGGGAAATTACACTTGATAACAAAATAAGCCCCCGAATGATTTTGTCATTTAAGGGAAGGTATAGGGTGTTAACACTATGCAAGTCTTGTCTTCTGACACTGAAATGTTTTTTAGGTGTGTTCATCGGGCTTAGAAGCTGATAGTACCCTCCATCCACTTAGCTTTTTTTTCATCCAAGACAGGAAAATAGCCTTCTTTGATTGCCCAGACTGTAGAAAACAGTGATTTTTCCGTAAAACTGTGGCTGTTTCAGAGCCTTTTAATATTCTGCCAACATCACAAGGCAGGGGATTATGGTTTGTTCTTTAACATGCATCACATTGTGGAATAGAGATGTGAATTCTGACCTTTTCCCTGTCCAGCGTTGCCCTTTCTTCCTCCCTGCACTGCCTGTTGCTTGGATAATGAGATCTAGGTAGCGTTACGCCTCATCTTGTCTCAAAGTACCCAACATCCACTGCTGTCTGATCCAGCTAACAGCTAAATACACGGCTTCTTTTCAACTTTGATATGTCCTTTGAGGTCTTATTACCTGTCTGAGCTCAGTGTGGTGTAAATTCAAACTCTATAGCCTTAAATCCAGTGAACAATTGAAGATCCATTTCTATTCAGAGTTTTAAAATTCTGCTGAAAAATATGAAGGACTATGTGTTTAAGCTTTCTTCTTTTAATGACTTAAATTACTGAATTAACATTTGGTCATTACATTTCATGACAAATAAAGACAATGTTGAAATACACACAATATATATGTTTTAAATTAATTTTGCTATAAAAATTGAAAGAACTCCACTATATCAGAGTGCACCCTGTAACTGCTTGTCTGTCTTGTCTTTCTAGCTCCGAACACAGGACAGTACTGTCCCTGCTGGCTGCTTTCTGTTTGGTTCTTATTTACCTCCTGGTTCAAAGACGGTGCTCATGGGTGTCTAAGGTTGCCCTTGCCCTCGGACTTTTGGGTGTCTACAGCTACCGGGCAGCTGTCGGCAATGTCTTGTTTCCCTGGCAACACTCTGGTCGAACTATGTCCAAGTAAGTTTTTGTGAACCCCATGATCATGACTTAATTCACTGTAACAGTTGGCAAATCCCCTGTTAGAGAGCTGATTTAAAGTGCAGCTGAGCGTGCAGCTTCCAGTTCCGCACGTGTCATTTAGGCCAAACACTCAGACCCACTTCTCTGAAACTGTGATGATGAACTGTTATTTTTTTGCTTTACGTCTACCTACAGTAAAACTGTCCCCAACACAATATACCCTCAAGTCCTAAAAAAAGGCCTGAAATTAAATTAATTACATTGAAAGGGGAGTCACGCAATCTGTTTATTTAAATTGGCAGTCAATAAGAATTGCAGTAGCATCGACATTTCTTTTCTCCTCCAGCACAAGTCCCTGGCACAGCCACAACCCCACCCACTCCTCCTGTCCTCTGTAACTGATGAAAACAAAGTCACATTTTCACAAACAGCCAATTTGAGTACAGTCTGAACACAGAAAATAAAGTGGTAATATAACATGCGGAATTTTGGAATTATAGTTTTGTAAATTTGCTTTTTATTTAGTTTGAATTTTTTTTATTTTAGCTTCTATGACTGAAATACAACACCATGCATTGCTCATCATTGTTAAGCAGTGAAAATGTCAGTAGTTGGAGGTTCTGGAATTATGATGGGACTCTCAAAATGTGCAAAATACAGTACAGGCTGGATAGAGAGTTCAGAAATCTTAGCACCTGTTAGCACTGAAGAGCAACCATTGTGCACCTTTAGATATGATTATTAGAGTTCTTTCAGAGATTATGTTTAGCCATGAACATTTCATTGTTCGGTATATCAACATCTGCTTAATGGGTTGGCGCAAAATTCTGTACAGACATTCAAAGTACCTGAATGATGTATTCATATTACTTTGGTGATACACTGACTTTCATTTAGGGCTATCATCTTGTCAAAATGTTCATTTGTCCAATGCTTTGGTTTATGAATGAATAGTAATGACAGCCTCAGCTGTTCCGTGTGTTTACAGCTAATTAAGAACATGTAAGCAATAAGCATGATAACACGCAAGCTAAGATAATAAACATGGCAAAACAATATATTATGCGCTATGCCTGCTAAACATGAGCATGTTACCATTGGCATGTTAGCATTGCAGACATTAGCATTTACCTTTATTTTTTAGCAAGTACAGCCTCACAGAGCCACTATCATGGCTGTAGACTCTTAGTCTTGTTTATGTAACAACAGGATAATAA
>JAPMOB010224591.1:12176-45492 GCA_029875015.1 Lepomis gibbosus
GTTTGAGACATTTGTACTGAAAGCTTCACAATTATGACATTTTAGTAGCTACTGTACTCCTTAAGGATAAGGAGGGCTCTTTTTTGGAAAAAAAGCCTTTCTTATCTTGGTTGTTGAATAGCTCTTGAGTTCCTCCTGCTATCATTGAAAGATAAATCTTGAACAGTTTGGATTTCTTAAGTCTGCAGATGGACTGACACCCTTGTGGTATATTCCTGAGGGTAAGAGTGTCCTCTTCTAGACGCTCAAACCTTAATCAAACATACTTTGTTCATAATCACGTTCTTTTTACACAGTATATGATAAAACTGTTAATATGATGCACCATACTTCAGCGTCAAGTGCATTTTAGACAGTCTGTTCGTCCTTGAACTCAACCTGAATAATGTGAAAATGCTTAATGTGTGCCTTAAAAAAATACATTAGTATTCTTGAAGACAGATGCCTTTTTACACTGTATATGACCTCACTCCTTTAGCACAATCTATATGTAATAGCTGTTGTTAGCATTGTCCAAAAAGAGAGGAAATCGAATGTTGCAGCTCCTAAGTGTGGTAATTTTTCATTCTGCAGTCTGTGGCTTGGCACAGAGTTATCTGCTACTAACCCCCGTCAGAAAATAATGAGTGTGCAGGACTGCACACAGTTCTCCTGTCTAGTTTTTCTGACCTCCCTTCATCTACCACCAGTACCTGGCCTCCTCTAACCTTTGCTGTTCTCCTTAGCAGTCTCTCCTACTTGCTCACCTAATTAAAAGCTCAACCTCTCACCCTTACCCGTACAAAGACACCTGACTAAAGCCATGCAGCTACACCATCTCCTTTTCACGAATTGTATGATTGACAAGGTTGACCCAGGCCTTCAGCTTTTCTTCAGACCTCAACAAGTTGATAATTACAGAGCTCCGCCTCAAGGATGTATTTTAAATCCAGTCCACACTGTGGATTCTTTGGCAGAACTCTTTATATTACTAAGACAAACTTGAGTCTTGGGCCTGATAACATTCATCCCTCTCAGGTGTTGTATTTTGATTACTGGGCAAGGAGAAGCAATATTTGTGTAATTACTCTAGAATAGTGCTTTGATTTACGTGTAGTATAGCTTCAAGCTGCTGAATTGTCAGAATCAAATAATGTGGAAAATTTCCCATGGGTCTGATTTTTATGGTTTGTATTTTTGGACAATCATAAAGTTGAAGTTGAAACAGTAACAGAGCAGTGTATTTTTCTATGAAATGAAAAGGTATTTTTTCTTTCACTCCATAATGTGAATGTGAAAAGTAAATGACTTATATAAACGGTCACTTGTATAATGACCGTTTTTAAAGTCTGGTCCTCCTGTGATACTCTTTCTATGTGTTTTATCAGAGTAAAGCCCCCTGACAACGGCCCGACTCCCTCTTCGCCTTCCCATTGTGCCCACTGCCTAATTGTACTGTTGTTTCAAAATGGCTAATGGGTTTGAGGACAGCCAACACTGCTCACTTTAAACGGTTCAAAGAGTTACTTGGACTGATGTCACTGTGGATACAGTTTGTCTCCCTCTTTTTGTTTTTCTCTCTCTCACACACACCCTTCCTTCTGGCATCATCAGAAATTAACCTAAAAATACTAGTCAGCTAGTCAGCTGACAGGGCATACATAAACTTTACATTATTTTTTATTCAACTGGATATTGAGAAGTCAAAGACAAAAACAAAACGTTGAAAGAAAGACACAATCGAGGTAAAATAACATTTTCTGAATAAGTGCTCCAATAGGAAGTAGCTCAACATCAAAGAAGCCGGCTGAGGGCCAAGCCTGTCTATACCAGTATACATCATAGCCAAAGTTTATTGCAGTCTCTGTTCCTCCTTCTTAGCGTTTATGGCACATTGTCTACCAAACATAAAGCCACAAGAAGCATTTACAATGTTTATGTTTTCATCTGTGTGTGTTTGTGCTTCACACCTGCACAAAACATGACCCATTTTATCATGTACTGCTTTATCTAGAAAGGGGCTGTTGTGCAGGTTCCCAATTTAAAAATATTCATGCATACCGATCTCGCTTAAAAATGGAAATATATTCAAACTCGTCTCAAAACACCTGTGAACCCCTGCCACACACACGCACAGACAAACACACACACACACAGACACACACAGAGACGCATAGAAATTCACTTTTCAGTTTTATTACCCAAGAGGTAAACCATTTTATAACCCTGTTTCAAAGGCAATTCTGTGCTATTACAACATATCAGTGATAACATTTAGCTAATCATTATCTTCCACTGACTTCAAAACATAGCCCAGTTCATAAAGGTGCTTTGGTGTGTACTTTTATCTTTTTAAATCATTTTACTGTTTCAGAATAAAGCTGAAAAGACATCAACACGTTCTGCCAGCAGAGCGCAGGTATTGATCTAGTGGTTTGTAATGAGATGTTTTGTCTCTAACCATTGTTTTTTAAGTCTGCCACTTTGTCGCAGTGGCATTTCAATAGTTGCCACATCAACGTGTCTGGATTTATCTCACAGAAAGACCGAGGCTCAGACAGTGGGCAGGCCCTCCTCATTCTCAAGCGCCTGCATCAAAGCCTTCCTCTGGCAGTGAATTACTTGTTTTGGCTGATTTACTGTAAGTGTTAGCCTGATGCAGGTGATTGATGAAGGGGATACACCAAACATGTTGAGGGGATTGGACTTAGACTTACCTTTCCTTATTCCCTTGCACGAAAACCAGCACTTGTTTCCAAGGTAACGTGAAATCCAGGCAGCTCCTCTGTACCACAGCTTGACAAGCTACTATTTTCTGTCTACTGTTACTGCTATTAACATTACAAAATGCAGGCAATAAGATCAGATTGATGTGGCTGGTGGAGTTTTCTCACCAAGAAATGTGGAGGATTCCCTAAGGCTTTAAAGCCCCTGAAATAAATCTGAAGGTTTAGCTCAATAACATTGAATATTCATGACTGAATAGCAATAATCGAGGTTTAAGTTTGGAAAAAAAAACATGTTATGTTATAATTTATGATGAAAACTTGAAAAACTATAAACGATAATGTGATCGACAGTGGCCAGGCAACATAAACAAACAAACCCCACAACTGTCTTCAGTTCTTTAGAGCCAAACATTGCTATATTTTGACTACAGGGCTGTGTTCATTGCATGGACACTACTTTCTGCTAACAGTCCCACAATGCAAAGTGTTACATTTTAAGGATGCAAAATTACAATTCATAGATGGCAGAAATCTACATTTATTGCTGACGATAGATTACACTTTAGAGTGTCTATTGTAAAGAGAATAATGAATGAGGGAGTGATTTCGGAAAAGGCCAGTGACATCACCTTTTGCCTACTGAGACCCCCATGATCTCAAGAGAAGATCACATGCAGACAAAAACAGAAATATCTGGTGAAATAACCAAACGTTTTCCAAATTTGGCAGAAAATTATCATGCAGGACCCCATCCGTCAAAGTTAGGCAAACATTTTCAGGGTCTTAAAACTAAATTGAGTATCCCTTTAAATAAAGTTATGATCATGTGTTTAGTATGGCAGTGATACAAGGAGGAATCAGCAAGTGAGTAATGTTGTTTTGGACATTTTTACAGTGAGTCATTTTCTACATAGACTTACCTGACTCTATATACAGTAGGCTTCTTTGAGCCATTGATTCATTAATACACTCAGGATAAAGGCTGTATCTGCTTTAATAAATGTTTAATGCTCTCTGCCTTGTGTTATTAATCAGACAGTGGCACTCTCTGGAAATTCTATGTTTTAGGGTTATAGTTCTCAAATCCACAAGTAATCTCAACAAATAATGCAAAATCTAACAAAATGGACTCTTAGCACTGTTCTTTATGATAAATGTGCTCTGCTGGAAGACACAGCTGTACACCATTATCACAACAACTTTTGACTTCTTCTTTGTTATTGTTCTGGAATAAGACTGAGCTTGTGGTGACCTTTGGTCTTTGCTTGGTGGTCTGAACTACAGCATGCCACAGGGCAAATAGAGGACTTTTACAAAGTCTTAAACACAGACAGACAATAACATATCTGAGGAGGGTTGATAGGATTGTCATTCAATGCTAATGACTTAACAATTTGCACGCTGTAGTCTCATTTGAACAAAATCTCCCTCTAGACTGGGGTTCCAAGATGCTTTGCGCAACTCCACCGAGCAAACATACTTCAGAAGCAAATAAAGATGCAGCATTATTAACCCAGCACTTGCCATGGTTATATGCAGCTTCTTACATTAGCTATTAGCTTGCTTACATCTATCTATTGCAGGTTTCTTGTTTAGTGTTGTTACAGTTCCTGCTGCTATAGAGTTGGATGGAAAGCATAAATCACAATAATACCCCCTTAGCTAAATGATTAGTCTCATTTAAGTAAGGGCTGGAAAAGTTAAGCAATCTCATAGGTGCAAAGCTGCGTTGTGTGACTTTCTGTAATCAGGAGACACTTAACATAACTGCAGCCAGTTTTGGGGGGCTGCAACTGGGGAAATGACATAAACAGCAAATAGCCTCAGACAAGGAGGAGGGCTTCCTGAGCTGAAAATGTCAAAGCAAACAAGATTCCTTTCAGCATTCAGAATTTTGCATGCCTCAGTGTTGCTGAAAACGTTTATTGTTTCTGACTGACTGACTGGATTAGTACTGCAGTCAGAGTTAAATATACAGGTTTTAGAAGGGAAGGCATCTTTAATGTCTCACATCCAAATCTCATGTGTTTGCCATCCTCCTTTCTTCGTGTAAAGCCGAGGTATGAGATGACAGTCACATTAAATGCACAGTGCAACACTTTTATTATTAAAATACAAACATGTAGGGCAGAAAGATTAGTTTTTACTTCTCTCAATTTCCCCACCCAGCACACTAGTTAACAAGTAATCCCGGTCGCTCAAACCCATCACTGTCCTTGCATAAGATCAAATCCAGGCCAGGATTTTCCACTCTTCCTTTGTATAAAATAATGATGAATACAATCCCTGCCACATTGTTAGGGGAGTTGTGAATAATAAAGAATAGTGCTGTATGGAGAATATTACTCTGCTTTCCTCTGTTGGAACAGGTTTCCATAAAACACACTGATTAATAATACATGTGCAATACTTGCTCAACTCCTTCAGGGTCAGCTATTATCCTGTAGTGCTTTCACAGCTTTGACTACATCCTGCTATAGTAGAATAGAAATGTCGCTGTACTCTGAGATGGCCTTCGACAGAGACGAAGCGTGTCTCGAACGCCATGCTTGTGAACAGACAAGATTTTCATGTAAATAGCTTTTGAGCCGTCGCAGTTTGGAAATATTACCAGAAGCTACTTGAAATCAATGTTAGATATGATTCTGAATATCATCTGGGGTATGGTGCTCAATAGGTGAACATATAAAAAACATTTAATCCTTAATGACTGGGTTAATCTCTACATTTTTGCAGAGAATACAATTAAAAGCCTCCGTTTCCTCAGGCCGTATCTCCTTGGAAATTCAGTGACTCCCTAAACTTCATTAGCTCTTAATGCTTCCCCTCCATCCATAATGAAATAGAATAAAACAACTTATCGTTGCCATAACTCTTACCACTCTTTTGTTGTCTGTTATTGGTTTTATTAAGGCAAATTTACTCATTCATCTTTTTTTGGAAAAATATTCCTAATGTAAGTTAATTAAAGAGCAGATTTGAGAAAAACATATTTTCATTTAAGTTTCTGAGGATAAGAGCATATGCTGAATGTCTGAAATGGAAATTAGACCAAATGTAATTGCCTTTATAATCGAAAGCACTTTTCCCTTAAAGCTTCAATTTGGAACTTTTTGAGCATATAAATTATTGATAGTTTGAAAAGGATTTTTGTGGAGTAAGCCTTTTAGAAGGAGAAGAGCCTTATGGAAACTTTTTAACCTTGTAGTAGCTGCAGCTTAGTACTTTAGATCCTGACTACAGTCAAACACCACAGAACAAGACAGTGTAGGCGTTGCCCATCTTTACATCTGTATTAAATCTTGCTGACGTGGACACACAGCTTACATCTTTCCAGCCATTAAGGGTGAAAACTCCTGTTTTCCAAACTAGTTACGTTTAGCAGAACAAGAAGTATTTTGGATCTAACAGACCAGAGCTAACTGAACAGGCACTGTTGGTCGTCTGACCAAACAGAAGCAGAAAGGCAATTTAAATGACACAAGTGAAGCAGGGTGGAAATTGGCTTTGTACTTGTCGTACTAAAACAAAAATAAGAGTGAGCCATGCTTCTGAATACGGCCTAATGTCTGACTTATGTCATTCAAGGATCTTACATATAAAAGAAGGAAGGCAAACATGCATTAGTTTGTAACATGTATCGATTTTATCACCTCAGAAACAACACTAGTAAACAGT
This sequence comes from Lepomis gibbosus, assembly GCA_029875015.1. NCBI lineage: Eukaryota > Metazoa > Chordata > Actinopteri > Centrarchiformes > Centrarchidae > Lepomis > Lepomis gibbosus. The sequence goes on from JAPMOB010224591.1 coordinate 18,563, forward strand.
AAGCCTAGTATGCTCCCTTTAAAGCTTTGGCGGTTTAATTTAGCCTTAAGGCCCTCACACACCCATCGTCCACTCACACAGGTGTTTTCACTGATGTTGCTACATGGTTTGCTTAAACAGTTTGAAGATTAGAGATTTTGTTCCAGATTTGTTCCTGTACCAATAGGCTGCAATCCCACTATTCACAAAAGTATTGCTTTACCTGACTTTCTCTCAGGAATAATGCTTATAAAAAAGAAAATCAAGGTCCCTCTACATGGACAGCAACTAACTGTTACAACTTAAAAAAGATGTATCTGCAATACATAAATTAATAAAAAAAGCATTTACTTTTGCCCGCCATGCTTCTGCATATTATGACGTCAACTTAGCAAGTTGTGTAATTTCCAAATTGTTATTTCGCCTTGAGGGGGCGTTCAAGTGAATTTTCTCAGTTGGGAACACATTTTCCCCGACTATTAGGACACCACAAGACTGCAGGGTGAGTAGAGGTCTAATCAGCCAGAGTAATTGAAACCACATGTGTGGGTGTGCAGGGCCTTAAATATTGGCAAACATTTCATGTCTAGTGAAACAATGTAAAAAGTAAAATTACTAGTGTCGCCAGACTTAAAAGCCCAATCTGTCTTTTTTCCCCACCAAACAGAATTGAAAGCACATTTACTTTATCATGTACATCTAGCTATGCAGTCAGGTATCACACAGACAGGTGCTGATTTAACTTCATGGTCTTTTGTAGGCCTGTATTGGGTTATACTAAGAGATTTTTTTCTAATGTTTTAACAGGTTCACATCTTGTGGTTTGGTTTTTGGCACTAGAGCCTTTTTGGATTATGCATTTTGAGTAAATTACTCAAATACATAAACTTCCTAACATTAACATGTCTCCATAATGTCCCATTTGTATTCTCATTTTGTCTTGGCTTGTTAGATGATATTTTTATCATCTACTGTACATCCGAATTTTATAGGAAATGTCTACAAAATAGCACCTGCAATATGTCCTTATAATGAAGACGGTTAGATTAGTCCCTGAAATACCCAAAATACAGTACCCATCTGCCAGATGTATACTCCAGTGTGATCTACTGTACAGTAATGATGTTATAAAAATACAGGCTATACATTTTAGTCAGCATGTTGTATTACTGTTATAAATGTAGCAGTGTCAAAAATACTAAAATTAAACATTAGCATTCTAAGTCAGCTGTTATGAAACTCCTCTGTGACCTTCAAGAGTAGTTTGTAGTCTGGGTTGTTTCAGTGCCACTGTTGTGTTCTCCTTACTGTGTACAACCTGTGGTACTCCATTCAAAAAAAGAGATTTTAGATATCAGTAGCAGCTGAAAAATGTAACCCGAAAATATTAATACAATACAAAATATAGCGATGCAGAAAGCCCAACAGACAGAGTGATGGGTGTGCGAAAGTCTGTTTTCCTCAGGCGATTCTCTCTGTCTTCCAGTCTCACACCTTTAATTATTAATGTTACATTGACACACTGCATACTGAATGAAAGAAGGGTTATGAGTTGCAGAAATATAAGGGATCCTAACAAGAGACGGGGATATGAAATTAATTAAAGTAGTGAACTTTGAAATGCTATTATAACTGGGTCTGACTGAACTCTGCAGGAACTACAGGTGTGCTAGACTCTAGCTTATTAGCTAGGTTTGTTCTCCCAAACCTTTTCTGTTAATAAATGAAACGTATGATGACGAGTCACTCAGCTAAATAAAACTGTTGTTTTGAGCTTTTAAACTCGACGTTCCATATCTGCTGTTACTGATGCTGTTTACCATTTATCTTAAGATACCCCATTTATCAAAATGTTCTCTGCCAAAAGAAAATGTCAGTGTCACAGAGATGATATGAATCTTATTAGGTGTAGACTTTCTGTCTATTTTTCAAAGATTGTGTAGGGGCTTTATGCCCTATTGCATTTGATTTCTGTTTTTGTTCTGTTAAGTAATTAGATTTTTTTTCTTTTATCATATATAAAGTCTGAATTAAATCATTTTCCTCATGTCCTAAAACCTACATATATCTAGATATTTAATGGCTAGATGCAGGAACAGGTACAGTAACTGCCAGAATCCACATCACAAAGTCACTTACCACAATTACTTGAATATTGATTGAGGAGTTTTGTAGAGAAAAATCAATACTGGCTTACTGCAAATGCAGAAATGACACAGTCTGTAATCTTTTTCTTTTAGGGGAACAGTGGAGGCACGCTTTGTTTACGTCTTCGTTTTGGGCATCCTCTTCTCGGGCACCAAAGACCTGTTGCGATCCCAGATCATCACAGCAGATGCCAAGTTGAAGAGCAGAGGATTATGGGAGATTTACAGTGGCTTGGTTTTGTTGGTTTCGATGTTGTTTCGAGCTCACAACCTGCCAGTGCTTTGCTGCTGCCTGTTGATCCAGACGCTCATGGCTCAGTTTATCTGGAAGAAACTCCACTATGACGCAGCCCAGACCACTATCATGCATTACTGGTTTGGTCAGGCCTTCTTTTACTTTCAGGTAAGCAGCAATAATAGAAGTAAACCACGTTGTCTGTTAATAGTAGTAATTGATATTTTATTGTCTTTTAAGAGTCAGACAAGCTTGTTTGGACCCCCTACAGACCTCTCCAAATTATCTTTGATTGTAGCCCAGGCTAGTCAAATTCACCGTTCAGTAAATCTATAAAATAAGTCTTGCGGTTAAAAAACAATTATCAAACCATTACCAGTTCACAAAATACAAACATTTCACTTCAAGTGCAGTACCTGTTTGTGCTGACTGAGTTGTGAAGATGCGTATCAGATCAAAATTGACCCCTCACGTATCTAAAGTCCAGGGAACAACAAAGCAGTAAGCAAGTTTTTCTTGTCTGATTGTAAGAGACATCTAATTTAACACTCTGACACAGAGTGTAGCAACATTTAGGAAAGCTATCACCACTGATAAAGTGTTGGGAACTGTAATTGGTGCAGCTCTGGGCAGAGGACGTGTTTGTTTGAAATGAGATTACTTTCATCCAGCACTGGCATGAAGGCCAACTGGACTAGTTGTTTCCTGTGGATGTGTTATGGTGTTATGTGCTGTGAATGTTCCTCAAGATGCCAGCATTTGGACTGAACCTCCACGCAGGACAGATATTTAGTTAGCAGATGTGTATTGTTGTCAACACTGAACTTACACATCGCTAACAATTTAATAACCGTCATCACCCTTGGGTCATTAATACTTTGATGGGCTCGGGAATAGACCGCCACCAGACAATTTTCAGTGTAGGCTCCCAGGCATGTAATTACAGACCTTTGAGTAATAACGTTCTCAACGAAGCTGTAACCATAATGGATCTGTAAAGCAGCGACATATGTGATTTAAATTTTCTGCTCTGAAACAAAAACTGGTTTCATCATGCAAAACAATCAAAATTATGTTAAATTAAAATCTAATCAGCAAGTACATTTAGAGCTGATCAATGAGCTCTGGGTTGCAAATTGATCAGAGTTTTAAGATATTAATGTATTAATGTGGGGTCTGTAAACATACAGTTGCAGGAAAAGTGAACCCTTTGGAATCACCCGGATTTCTGCATAAAATGTGAAGTCATTCACATGGGGGGGCTGGAGCCTATGCCAGCTGACATTGGGCGAAAGGCAGGGTACACCCTGGACAGGTCGCCTGTCCATCACAGGGCCACACATAGACAACCAACCACTCACACTCACATTCACACCTAAGGGCAATTTTGGGAGACACCAGTTAACATAGCCTGCATGTCTTTGGATGGTGGGAGGAAGCCGGAGCACTTGGAGAGAATCCACGCAGACACAGGGAGAAAACGCAAACTCCACACAGAAAGGCCGAGGCAACCGGGGTTTGAACCCACGACCTTCTTGCCGCGAGGCAACAGTGCTAACCACCGCGCCGCCGAACAGGTTTACATGTACAAAAACAAACAAACATATTTTTGTTATACTGAACATTGCTGCAGCGCCTCTTTTCACCTTGTGTTGAACAACACGTTCTCGCTATCAACTCATATACACATATTGACGCTTGGTCAAGGCCCTTTGTCATCGCTTTTTAACAACTTCGCCTTTTTACGTCAAAATTGACGTTTAGGGATCTGCGGTCAAGTTAGCAACATTTAGCAACAACCAACATACATTCTGGTAAAATTAGCAACGATAAATATGCAACGTGCACTTTCAAAATAAAACGCAAGCGTTTCGAAACATAGCCATTTTGAGACGCACATTATTAAAGTCATGAAATGTTGCAGTTTGGTTAGGTTTAGGCAACAAAATACTTGGTTAAGGTTAGGAAAAGATCATGGTTTGGGTTTAAATAACTACATATGTCAGTTAACACATAAGTTAACTAATGTCACTTATGTCATAACTTGCCTAAATAAAAATATTTAATGTTGACTTTTTGTTTCACATGGGACACGAACCCCGCTCTCCTGGTTCAGAGTCGGGGTTCTGACCTTCCATCCACCCCAACCACCTCCTTATTCGGTCTTTTCTGTTAAATATATACCTGCCTTTACTGTCAAAAACTGGCGCTGCAGGGCTTCCCCCAATACCTCAAACTATGATGTAAAAGGGTTTCCCAGTGCGTCACAAACTGATGACTATGGCTCTTGACCATGCATCCATATGTGATGACTTGGGAGTGAGAACCTGTTGTGTTGAACACTCTGTTTTAGCTATGGAGTGATACATCTCACTTCTACAAGATCTTTGTTGGTAGTTGCACATACAGCGTTCCTAGTTAAGGACTACTAACCAATCAGAAGCAGAGTAGGATGGGTTGTGAGAAGCCGGTAAACAAGGCTTCTGTTCAGCTGTACATTCCCTTACCAGCTTAGCAACATGTACTGGAGCAACAGTTTCAGAGTGGTGAGCATAGACTGTATATAAGAAATGGACGCAGTCATCGAGACGTCACCCGTTGGTTTGTGGACCGCCGTTTTGAAGCCTCAAGTTTGGCCGATGGGGCACCGCCATGTCGACTTTTTGTAACCAGGAAGCGCCCAGAAGTGACGATACGGCAGAGCTAACGACCGTGTGCGGAGCTAGCTAGCGTGCTTAGCTAGGTGCAACTGTAACTCATTTTAACAGGCTGATAAGTTTGTCTAGCGAACAACAGTCTTAAAATTAAATGTTCTCACCCGATAAAGTGAACAGGCAACTCCTAATAAGCTTTTTCAACGGCGCCGAGGGTACGCGTCGGCTCTAGCCTTATTGACAGGTCGCCATGGTAACGACTTGTCAATCATAGAGAATCCCGCCCTGAAACATACTCTGCTTTATGGTCTATTTTAAAATAAATGGGACCATAATTTACTAAATGAACATTATTTTGTATTGAAGAAGACTTGAAACTAGCGACTGAGACCATAAGCTCATCAGGAAAGTGGGGTTATTATTCAGCTGAGAAGTTGGGTCATTTTCCTATTATTTCTAATGGAGCCGGACTTGTCTTTGCAACCAGAAGAGTCGCCCCCTGCTTGATTTTCAATAGAATGCAACTTTCAGGGACTTGCGCATTGGCTTCATATTGTAGGCCGGAAGCTTCCCGCTTGGTGGTGAGTCAGTAATTTATAGCAGAAGTATCTTTCATCCATAAAGTTTTAACTGAGCTCTGTCTCTACATCACAATAACAACTTTATGTCCGCTGACTGCCTGGAGCATAGCTAGTGTTTGGAAGGGAGAGGAGATTTGTGTGCTGCAGCTCAGTGTTTTTTTTCCATCTGTGTTTTTGAAGGCGTGTCGGCCGCTAAGCAAGCACTATGATGTACATTTTGCTGTGACGTCACACAGAACAAAAGGAAAAGGCTGGACTACAAATGAGCTGTTTTCAGGCAGTTCAGAGCAGAGTTTTCTGTGTGAAATGGGAACTCCCTTTGGGCTGGATTTTGGGCTTTTTTACTTTGCAAACCTATTACATGCACAAAAAAGGTATGTAACTCAATAAAGGAGAGAGAAAAAGCATAATATGACCTCTTCAAGCAGACTGTGTTTGTCTGTTGTTGTGCCTTAGATCAAATGACAATTTATGACCAATTTATGCAGAAATCCACGTAATTCCAAAGGGTTCACATACTTTTTCCTGTGACTGTAGTTGCATTTCCTGTTGTGTTTTCAGAAGCTTTATAATAACTATTGTCAGGAAGATGTTGTTTTCAAAGTGTCCTTGTTTTTTGGCAACCGTATACAGAAAAACACAGGAGGATTATAGGAAAAATTCCAGGTAACCTCAGATGCAGACATTGCTAGTGTCAGAAAAAAGTTAAATCGCGTGATGAATTAGCCGTCTCACCGGAGAAGTTTTGTCCGTCTGCATTTAGTTGTCTTGATCATTCAGAGTGATGGACGAATCAGACTTTGCAGTGGATCTTCTGTGGATTTATCACCGTCCCAAAACCAGATGGTCAGCAAAGCAGCAAGGAGGTGTTTATTCTTCAGAAATGAGCAAGTTTGTGCAAATGTTGCCACGTGAGTAGGGAAGAGTCACCCCACGGGTGTGATTTCAGATGCAACCTTCCGTATGAATCATCACAAGGATGGTTTTAGAGCTCAGAACTTAAAGGTGGACTCATGTTTAAATAATTTGACAGAAGTGACTTGCCATAAACATACAAGTAAAAGTTTATCTTTCTGTTTGGGGATGTATTTCGGTGCACGTGACTCTATTCAGATTGATCACTTTTAAGTTATTCCTATCACACTTTCCCCCAAACAGAGATATGTCTTGGCTCTAGGATTCTTACTTTTTTCTTTGCATTGTTACAGCAGGGAGCTGTATTAGACCAGCCCCATACTCTGACAGTTGTTATGACAATAGCACTTGTGTTTTTTCCAAATGATATCTTTGTTGATGGTACATTGAAAAGACCTCAGCAGGATTTCAGCAAGAAAGTAAGCAGAAAATATCCATATGCAGGCTCCAACATGCTCACTGATATTCACTGTGTGTTGTTCAAAATGGAGCCAGCTGTTACTCTTCTCTTTCTCTGTGATCAGAGATGTGTGCACAGAAGGGAAGTAAACCATTACTCCATGTGTTGCTGCTTATTGATCTTCATTGCATCAAATTTAACAAGAAAGCCATCCTTGATCTCCGCTGCTTCCCAGAGATTTCTCTTTTCCCTGTGTGTATGTGTGTGTGTGCGTGTGTGTGTGTTCATGTTAGGGTGGAGCATACATGCCACAGCCGAGCAGTCACAATGACTCTGTAATGTAATTATCACTTGTTATGCGCAAGGGAATTCAATTTAAGTAAAACACTTACAAATTGAAAAACTGTAAATGAGCCCATTTGAGCTTTGTAGGAGAAGACGTGAGCAGGCGTGGCGGCATTTCTCCGAGGTGCTGTTCAGCGGCTCAGGTTGATTGATTTGTTTGAAGGCTGCGTCTCAGAGGTGTGAACAGGACGCAGGTGATTTCACAGCTCTGAATGTGCAACCCAGAAATCAGATTGAGCACCTGAGCAGCACATATTTGAACATGGATTACTTTGCCTTTTTGTCACTTGATTTGAACTGAATACACATTTTAACCTGCTTACTTTATGATCTGACAGAACACTTTATTTATATTAAAGTGTTAAATATTTATATTTTGTTATTCTTTAATTTAAAAAAATGAAATAATGATTCTGTCACATGGTGGTTGAGCTTGTGATGAAACAACTACATAAATAATGAGTTGCACTGTATTAATACATTCAAAAAAAGGCAAATACATCATTGTGTAAATACATCTTAAATTTACAGAACCAAATACCCTATATTGTGTCTATAAATGATTGCATTGTAGTGATAATCCTCTAAAGTTTGTGATTAAAAAAAGAGAGAATAAAACAAGGTTATAAAGTTTAATATTGTTAGTTCACTGCAGACACATTTGGTTTGGTCCAGAGATGCTGAAAATTGGTTGCAAAGTTAAATAAGCCAGAAATAACACTCCTTTTAAAAAGCAGAATGTGTGTGCAGGCACATACACATATGCACACTTACACAGTAGCCTGAGTGGCTCTAACAAGAGTCCAGCTCCAGACAGAAAGCAGTGTGTGTGCTGCTCTGGTCAGGGACTAGAAAACACAAACAACTGGGCCGCTGGGAAGACGCCAGAAGCTCAGAGTAATGATGATAAAGCAAAGGACCAGTTCTTTAGAGCTCTGAAATGCTTACAAAGCTTCACCCACAGATCCTTGTGTACTTGTTTTGTCTGTAAACTCCTGTCCTGTCCTTGCTGATGCTAAAATAAGATTTCTTTGTGCTCCTGCAGGGCAATTCCAACAACATTGCCACCGTCGACATTTCAGTCGGCTTCGTTGGACTGGAAAGTTACGTAGAAGCACCTGCCATCTTCTTAACGGCCCTTAGCACTTACGCAGGGCCCCTGCTCTGGGCATGTCACCTTGTCTGCTACCTAAGCTCAGAGAGACACAGGTAAGTGTCAGTTTAAATGTCATGCTATGGCTGTGATATCCCACCAGGGCTGTTTGTAACCCAAGGTTACTTCTGCAGTTGCCAGGGTGTACATGGGAAAACTCAAGTTGGGTTTTGATTTTAAATTAGTAGGTGTTATGCTGATCTTCATAACCATAAGTAATAACCAGTTAACCATAAGTAACACATAAATAGTTGAAACAGACAGAGTAAAAGGTAACACATACATGGTTGAAATAGCTAAAAGAATAAATTGTTTTGAAATAGTTAGCTAAAATCAGAGATGGTATTAATAGAGATGAATAAACTGGATCAGCAGTTGAAATAGCAAAAGGTAATGAAAAAAAACATCCTGAAATGGCTAGCTAAAAGAATGGATAAACAGTTTAAATAGTAAGATAAAGCCTATAAATAAACACTTTACTTAATAAGCTCAGAGTAGCGGAAATTGCTAAAACATCCAGCTGGAGCATCAGTCCATGCAGCAGAGCCTAGGGGTGAATTCCAACTGGATCAAGGAAACCCACACCCTGACACTTTTATGAAAACATTATTTTAACACTAAATACATTAATAGTTGTATGACAGATGTGGCCAATAAAAGGGTACTTCAGGTCATCTGATGGAGCTATAGGTGTTTGTCCTTCAAAATGTTATACCACTGCCCTGTGGTATAATTTCATTTTAACATTCTGCTCTGTTATTTGGTTTGAACTGTCTGTGCCAGTGCAGCCACACAGAACCATCACTATTACAGTTACTTTTGAGTCTTGGTTGTTTTTTTGTTTATACGTTTTTATTCTGAATCCTCTCTGTGGGTGGGACAATACAGTTGCACAAAAATATTCAGTTAATTGGTTTACTCATGGCAACAAGGAGACTAGCTTGCAGGGTATCAAAGATGCGTGTAAACAGCTTAACCTGCATAAGACCTAAACTGGAGAGAGGCCAACAGCTGGGTTGCTGTATGTGTGTGAATGTAGCCAATATCTACAGCTTCCCCTCACCATGAGGCCCCTGCACAGTGCTGAGTGATGAGGTCTGTGGCTGGGCAACAGCTGCCCTGCTGATGGAGCCAAAACTAAAATGCTTGTTTTATGTAGACAGAGGATAGTATTTGTATAGAAGAAGTCTGTTTAACCTGCCTACTCTATGTTGTTTAAATGCCAGTAAAAAAAACCCGAAAGGATATATCTAAGGCTGCAGTCTTATGATAAAAACTCACTACTTTATGTAAAGAAATGTTTTAATTTTGTGAGGACAATGGTCCCCTGAAATTACATTGCAGAGGGTGTATATGCCTGTGCATGATTTATAATATTACTAATCTTTGATCCCCCATTTGAATATGATGTGTTTAACATTTAAGTAGTCTACACAGTTTCTGATTAAAAAGTTCCACTCATCTTAAAATTTCCATGCTGCCAGCGGCAGAGCCTAGGGATGACCATGTTGATCCATTCGTCGATCCAGCACTTTGTTCCAGAATAGCTCCTGGCTGGCTTGCCATGAAATTCGATGTAGACATTTAAGGTCCTCAGAGAATGACTGATGTTGGTGACTACCATCAGTGTCCCTGTGACCAAAGGTTTCATCAATGACAATACATCCCCTAAACCACGAGCCAGATATCCATGACATTTTCACTGCAGCCTCTAGAGGCCACTGCAGGGACTCTACCCTTGTTCTGTGATGCCAGCATCAAGCTAACATCACATTAAATCCAGCTTCCAAACATTACATAGTGCATGACAGTATTGTTGTTGTTATTATTATTATTATTCCTAGCCTGCCTATCCGTGCTTTCAACAGAAACCCCACATGTGAATGTCCACCTAAGAGACACTGTGACAAATGAAACTCTAAAATAGGCTCATATACAGTAGCTCATTTAGAATTCACTCTGCACCATCAGCAGCTCAACCACAAGGCAAGTACTGGAAATGGACTTTGATCAATAGCCTTTCAACGGGTCTCCCTTGACACAGTCAAACTCTACTTAAAGCAATTTCAGAATTTGAACAGAATGTTTTCTTTGTTTTAGTGCACATAAACATTGTAAGCCGGCCAATCAGAGGACATCATTAAAGCTGTCTCTTAAAGGCATACTCTGATGTAAATACAAACAGTAAAAAAGTATATACAGGTTATATTATTTTCACTGTGTACTTTATTTCCAAGAAGCTGCATTGGCTCTTTGAAATTACCTTTTGTTGAGAGCTGTGAAAAAGCACAAGTGGAGACTGTGACAGACAGTTGATCTTTTGTGCAGCTTGCTGCTTTGTGAGCTCAAAAGTAAAATGCTTTACTCAAATACAGTGTGTTGAAGGACAATGTAGCCTTCCATCAAACTCTTATTTCAGTGTTTTGGTGTAGGATTTGGAGTGGTGGGATCTTCCTCAGTCAGTGCTTCATTTATCCTTCATTTTGCACTTTTTATGCTGTGTTCAGGGCCACCTTCTTTCTTCGGCTGAATTTCATTTTTCTAACAACACATAAATGACATCAAGCTAAAGCTGAGCAAAGTGTCATTATCTGGCTGTTATTTCATGTGGCTCGAGCCATTTTCCTCTAAGTATCAGTTCCATGATATTATGCTCACCATCTGCATTTCTCTTCATCTGAGGACATGGCGGCTTTGCTAGTCACAGATTTAAAGGTAGGTCTATTAGGGCAGCCCCCAGTTTGAACATACTGCAGACTACCAATTCCTAACACAAATACAATACAAACTGAGGCCATGGCATTTGAAAGACCTGGAGAAAAGACCATATTCAGTTGCATTAAGTTTAGGATCTGTGTGTTTTTGGAGCTTGTCCATGCTAGGGACTAAAAGTCAGGATATCTCTGCTGCTTCATTTTCAACCATAGTTTTTTCCAATTTGTCCCCTTCGAGTCCCCCAACTTCATTGCATTGATATTTGAAGTCACTGTAGTCACTGCGTGTCCGGTTGCAGTTGCATTGCTCATCCTAATGAAATGTGATCATAACTGACTGAAATGATGTCCAACACTACAAAAAGAAGAATTGAGTTTATTAAAAACAGGACAGCGTAGCAAAAAAACATTCTTTGTTCTCCTTTTTGAATTGTTGCATTCAAAATTATTCATTATTGATTATTGTTAGGGTTGGACACATTTGTTCCTGTGTGTATTTTTATCGAAATCAACATTGTTTTTGTGTGTTTTTAACTGGCCCTTTCATTAAATTTCCACCTCCAAACTGGACTACTTCCCATGTCTCCTACTTCTCTTGTCTTGGGACAAGGCTTGAAGTTCCTCCCCCTCAGCTGGGACTCTGCCTGTTTAAATGGGCAAGATCCCTGTACTAATTTACGAGGGTGTTTCAGCGCGTTTTCAGAGATAAAGTCTAGTGTACACAAGTCTTTGTGTATCCGTGTGTGTTTTGGTCTAACATCATCATCTCCTAATCTCTGCACTGCCCCCCTCCCCACCACACACACACTCCCCCATCATGCAGATTTTAAAGTCATTAACTTCTTTATCAGAGTTTGCCAGCAATCCATATTATTGTGAGAAGATAATTGGATCAGACTCTTCTCTTGGGTACATGCGTAAGTTCAAGAAAAAACTGCCTTCACTATGAATCATCAAACAATCTGCAGCTTTACCGACTTGACATCATCATTTAGAAAACATAAAGCAGCTTAGGATACCCTTGGTTAACTTTTCTGTGTTGCAGTTTAGGAAGTTTGCCTATTATTCACAGTTTCCTGCTCTCTGATGAATCCTTTTCCTCTCTGCATTAGCCCAGCTGCAGTCGGCCATGGCTGCTACTGTTTGGCCCTGCTGAGGTCCGTGCCAGCTGCAGCCTACATTGTGCTGGTAACTGTCCTGCGATACCATCTCTTCATATGGAGTGTCTTTTCTCCCAAATTACTGTACGAGTCCATGCACCTGCTGCTGACTGCAGGAGTCTGTCTCTTCTTCAACACGATGGAGCAAAGCCACAGTTCCAGTAAGTCTTAGGGAGCCAAATACACATCTTAAGGGGCTCCCTCAAGTTAAAGGGTCGGGCACAGTCTCTTACCACTGTGTCTAAGACTTTCAGACTGAGACACACTACAATATGCTTTCCCTCACTCTGTAGGATACTGATCTGTTCACACTATGTGAACAGATGCTTCTGAAATTGTCCTTCCTCTGGACTCTGTACGTTTGGTTTGCAAAAATTTGAGAATGCACTTATAATGTATTTTTGAGCAGGCTATTTAAATATTTTATTCTTTCCAAGGCGATCGTGTTTGCAGATGAATAAAAGTGAAATGACGTAAAGAAGCTTTTTGAAAGAGAATAACTTTTTTTTCATATACATACTGTACCTCAGGGACTGGTGAGAGTTTGATGTTTTGGCTGCATGTATACATGTGATGTTTGGGTGCTCACAGAGCTAAACTCTTTAAAAACAGCTTGGTAAAGACCTGCACCCTCACAGGTGTTTTCAATTATTCAGGCTGATAAGAGCTCAGGTTGATGTTGGGCTGAGCAATGCTTGGAATCACACAAGGTCACCAAACTCATTAGGCCTTTTTCACAGAAGAAATTTTGACATATCACTGTAGGAACAGCATGTGTTAATAACAAAAAGAAATGATGGCTGAATTCCATTTAGCTGCTTCAGTTTCAAGGCACTGGTAATGTGCATGCAGGTTTACTGGGACACTTTGTTAATGTTATTAGTAACATCTGTGCTTTTCCTGCTGTGACAGGTCAAACTGCCAGCTGTGATAAAGGCCTGTAGACAAATGTTTACGTTGTCCTGACTTAATAGGTGCAACAGACCTCAATCAAGCACTGTCTGTAACTGCCCACACAGTCCGGAGAAGAGGTCTAATCAGGCAGCTAAGTGAAAACACCTGTGTGGGTGTAAAATGGAGGTGCAGGGGGTTTTAATATGCAAGTTTTCAAGAAGTTGCATTTATTTCTCTTCAGAACATTTACAATGTTCTGGTAAAATAATATGTAATATTTTTCCCCTATTCATTTTTACTCTCAAAAGTAATTAACCCTCCATTTACTGAGGATATTTTGGACACAACTAGATATGTGTGTATGTGAACATACAAACTGATATTAAGGTGAATGGGCTTCTAGATTTGGATTGTGGCAAACTGCATCTTTTAAGCACATCATATATCTAACATGCTTTTAGATCATTTCAGATCAAATGAACCGGTAGAACACTGGGTATTTTTGTTCTTAGCCTTTATTCCAAGGCATCTGTTTATATGCCCGACAAAAAATCAAATGTATTGAATTAATAACATCATAAATCTCTTACTGACCTAACTGTATTCATATCATTCCCATATATGATTTCCATATAACTGAAGTGGGGCTACAGCAACCTATGACATCTAACCAGAGTTTCAACCAGCCAGTCAGTTCCCAGTTCAGTCCAGACATCTAGAATCTTATACTGGTCATACTGAAGTTAGCCAAGAAAAGAAAGGAAATATCACAGTGTATTATACAGTATGTATTATTATGTTTAGTTACTTTAGCTATAATTGATTATTGATTCAGTGTCAATGTTAGTGTCTTGGTAAATATTTCTACTTCGTGTAATGTCAACTACCATTGCAGCCCATTAACACCACCAGATACATTTCTTTTTCTTTTTTCTACATTCAGCCTCTTTTATTCCGTATCATCTTCATTTAGCAGTAGTTCTGTTGTGGCACTAAATCAGTATAAGGCCGCATGTGGGGAAACACGTGATGAAATTAGCAAATAAACAGGTTAAAATGTATTATTATTATTAGTAGTAGTAGTAATCCTGACAGTGTTAAAGGAGACCTATTATGTTTTTCCACATTTTGTGACTTATCTACAATGGTACAATGTTGGATGTTCATGTTAAACATGGCCAAAGCTTCAAATAATAAGGTGAAAGAATTTTAAAGAAATCCCTGTGAACCAAAACCTCACATATCCCCCTGTTCTGAACACTCTGTTTTTCAACACTTTTTCTACCAATGGCTCTGTTCTACGACAGAGCCGGTATTCCATATATGGTTATTTGCTCCGCAGAGCTACTCTCAGTCTGTCTGTACCGCTCAGTGGCAACAACACCCTGATAACGTGCTTCAGGTCTTGGTTAATCAGAAGACAGTGGGCTTTGAGAGGCGGGGGCTTAAAGAGACAGAAGCATCTGCAGCTTGTTTCAGACAGAGGCTAAAATGAAGGCCTACATGAAGAGCCAGTATAAGACAGAAAATAATTTTTTTGAACTTGAATCATGCTAAGCTGCCATACAGGAGTCTGGACTACAATATAGGACTGGAAATGCAGTATAATAGGTCTCCTTTAAATTAATGCCATAAATATATTTGATGGTATATATTACATTTTCAGAATGTGAAAGGCAGTTGGTGAAAAATACAAAGCTCAGTGCTACCAACAGTCATCTACTACACAGCTTCAAGAAGATGTGAAACAATTAAGTACACGTTTTCATTGTTTTCTATATTTTTCTGGGAAATCATTCATAAAATTATTCTAGTTGGATGACCTTAAAGTTGCTGCTTCAGGAACGTAAATCCCTTTTTCCTCCCTCTTCTTATCTAGCTGAATCCACCTGTATATGGATTACAATTTGGATGTCAAAGTCATATTTCCCAGAGTCTGGCAGTGCACTGCAGAGTTATAAACTTCTACTAAATCTGTTCCTTTAGAATAAGAATACCACCGAAGCTGGCTTTCATCCAAACCAATAAGAGTATGAGGCCAAAAAGAGTAAACAATGTGTTGCTGTGCTTGTTCTTCACTGTACTATCAGTATCTTGCTGATTGCTTGGAAAGTAAAATCAGACAACTTACATTACTGCAGTTATTTTGTAGAGTTACGGCCGTCTGTGATGTCAGTGGACAGCTGTGACTACTTTAAAGCTTCTTATCTGATTATAACCTGGTGGTTCTTACATTATTACCCTTTGAGAATTGTCCAGTGAGAAAAAAACACAAGTTGGCAGATTTTGTGTTAAAGCTACAGTGTGCAACTTTTCACTCTGGGCTGAAAAGTGAATCGTAGGTTCCCGCCCCAACTCTTGTCACTCACCTTGATGAGCTGTCTGCCTTGAAACGGCATCTCGCCCGGAGCTAAGATCACTGACATCCCCCGAGCTGCCACAGGCGTCGGAGAAGTAGATGCCAAACCGAGAAAGGAGAAGAGGAAAGAAAAAGAAAAAAAGCACTGCTGTCCAATGTGTTTTTGAATACATTTTGTCTGATGCAAGATGTTGTTCACACTTTTGTTTTGCTGCTGTTGTGGTTGTTGCTGTGACTCACCTTGACAGGGATAACCTCAGCACAGACTATACCACAGAAAATGGAATTTAAATGTCCTGAACATCATTGAAAAGTCAAGACAAACAAGAGGATTTACATTTGAATACTCAGGGTCACTGACATACACTCGCTGCATATGGATCGCTGCGGCTTGCATCAGAAGCAGGACACATTTTATCTGTGAGGTGGCTGACCACAGAGCTGAAGTGACCCTTTTCTAAATTGACATCATACTGTTGACAAGTGCCTTAATAAGGAATTTTACACAGACTTCAAACACTGTCTGATGGAACTAGTTTATGAACCAGATAATAATCTACATCACTCGTTCAGATTATTCTGTCAGTGTTCATCACTTTGCTTATCTTTAACCAGCAAAATGGTGTCATGGTTGCCCACAATGTTGCTATGATGACATACGAGACAAAACACTTGACATAACGTATGTTACTTTGTTTTTTTAATGTATTTTTATCCTCTAATTGTAATGTTTGAAAGGACCTTAGGATCATTTAAAATGGATGCTAATCAGTTTCCTTGGTTTGTGATAGATTTTATGTTCTGAGAGATAAAAATGAATGTTGTTGGTGTCATGGAGTGCTCGGTGGGTTTTTATACTGAAGATCAATTATGTTTGATAGAGCAGCAGCCCTCTGCATCTCATCAGTTACTCTGCACTAAAATGAAAACATGACACCACTTTAGTTCTGCAGAGTTTGAGAAACTCCTGAAGTACTTTAGGGCACCAAGTTTGATAATATCATTATAGTGGTCATTCTTCTTGGTGTTGGCAGCAGATTTGCTGCCAGCGGCCAGCAATGTGATTTGTTTTTCCTTGGCTTTTCTGTTGATGAAGTTTAGGTTTCTATAAGGGGGATTTTTCTTTCTTTTTTTTTGTCTTTTTCCATTCATAGTTCCTGGTCTGTTCATTCTCAGCAAACCAGAAAATTAAAAAGTAAATTCTTGAAAGACCTTCAAGACAGTGAATGTCTGTGGTGTGGTGTCTGGGTCAAAGTCACTGTGAGCATCTCCATTATAAAATGCATAATAATAACTACAGCTGTATTAGAGTTGGGTAATTTTTTTCTTTTCCAAAACCTTATGTATCTTCATGTAAAATCTGACTGCACCGGTGCAAGAAGACGCCTCAAAGCAGCTTCTCACAAATCTGAGGGGAAACACTCTTCATGTGAAATCATTCCTCTGTATACAAATACCTACCAGCCCATGAAATGAATCAGAATAATCTACATTGTAGAAAGATTTAAAGCATGTGTTAGCAATGCAGTTATGTCACGTGAAAAGTGGGCTGGTTTTTGTGGGGAGGGGGGTTCTTTTACTCCATTTTTGTAGAAATTAGTTTACATCACCCTCCACAACAGTGTTTTGTTTGAAAGACTTTTTCCAGCGGTCATAACAAACCCATAACTTGTATTTCCTGCTCATACAAGACATTTGTGTATTTACTTATTTTGGTAACATCTCACTTGTTTTTATGTATTGTAACTATGCAGTTCATCCTTATATGTGTGTGCATTTTTACCATTACTTTTGTCTGCGATCTCCCCTGAAGTTGAAATGTGTAATTTCCCTTTTTACCTACTATGCTCTGAGTTTAGAGCTGTTTTGCCTCCTTTGTTTTTGTTTCTGTCACAACAAATGATAAAAAGTGACAGATGACTGACTAGTTACCAAAATCATTTTAAATCAAGATTCAATTCTTGCATTATTTATGATCTTAAAATGAAATAAATGATTCACTATATTACAATTTTAGTTTCTGTGTGATTTTTGTCAGCAGCTGGATTTTGGTTGAACATTCACATATTTTACACAGACATTTTAATAAGAATTCATGGTCCTTTAATATTAGTGATTAGGTGCCCATTAAATTGTCTTTCAGCTCTGTACAGCCTGTGTGGAGGCCATCTGTCTGCAGGCCCAGCCTGCTCTGGAGGATGGATGACATATGAGGCACTTTTTACTGGAGTTTCTCCTGTCAAAGTTTCCCACTGACTTGGTAAAACTGAACAAGAAACCATCTGTG
Source organism: Lepomis gibbosus (assembly GCA_029875015.1). Classification (NCBI taxonomy): domain Eukaryota; kingdom Metazoa; phylum Chordata; class Actinopteri; order Centrarchiformes; family Centrarchidae; genus Lepomis; species Lepomis gibbosus. The sequence continues at coordinate 36,386 of JAPMOB010224591.1, forward strand.
AAAGTGCACCTAGCGTATCTCCACGCACAGTGTAGTAGTAGGAGGATGGTAATTTAGTAATCATCCCTCTATCTGCTATCCACCCACTAAATAATTATTTTATGTCTTAAGTGGACAAAAAGCTGAATTCAGTTAATTTTATCATCTATAAATATTTGTTCAAAACCAAACATGGAAGTAGAGATTTGCCAGCATCCACACAAAAGATTGTGTTTGCACAGTTTGAATTTATATTATGAACATAATTCATATAGTTTATTTCCTTTTTGGTTTTATAATGTTTAGTAAAAAATCAACCTCGAGTATGTTCTTGGGCCTCGGCCTGGTTTGATGTGTCCTGATCAGAATCTCACACCACCTCTACCGGTTCCTTTTACTGCAAAGGTTCAGCTGTGTGTCACCAAACAGGACACACTTCACTCTCCACAGACAAGTCTGGGCAAAACCCTGTTTCCCGAGGCATCAAACAGTATGCCAGGACTGAGTTTAACCAAAAATGATTCTCAGTTAATTCAACAAGCACATCCCATGCATGCGTTTTATTCCATGACCACAGAGGCTGGAGACCTTTTGGCCTGTCAATAACAGTCAGGAGATTTAGAAGAGTTTATTGGGCAAACTAAGCCCAAAAGGCCCTCACTTTGTCAGCTTACTCCACCACAGGGGTTTTGGCTTTCCATCACAACTGGCACAGATGACCTTCTGGCTACAGCATTAAGTTGGCTGCCTCAGCAATGGAGACTTTAAACACAGCCCACTCTGATTCTTTTTGGCCTTAGGTTTTCTGGTTCCACCTACATGTATAAATCACTTTCTGCTGAGACATGGTCATGAGAATCCCCACACCTGGCTAGCACTTTTTACCCCAGGCAACTCTGGAAAAAGAAAGTGTCCAGTGTCTGTCCAGGAGTTTGTTTTAAGAGATGGTGTTCTTTGATTCAATCCTTTCTTTTCTGTACATCCCATTTTCTTTAGAAGAGCTGACGCGAGACAAACGCATTATTGCTGATGTTTTGGTTGGTTTCATAACAGAGCTCTCACAATGTTATCAATCAAATCCAGTCTCCCCGACTGCATTGTAAATCTTTCTCAAAGCTCTATTGTTTTAGGAAATTATATTAGTAATTTTTAAAACTAGTTTGATCTCATAAATACACACAGTAAGCTTAAATCTAAAGCCGCTATAATCAATATTTTCCTTAATTTCCCTTTTAGCTTATTGGTTTGGTTATATGGCCTGCAGCTTTACTGTTTTAGTTCTGTCTTACCATTTTCATTAGCTTTGTCTCCAAACACCACCTGCCCAGCACGACACAGGAGATAGACAAAATTAGTTTCACAGAGAGAGAATATTGGACATACATGCTAATGTTGCTCTGAATCTGCTGAAAGTGAAAATTAGCGACTGTTTGCCATATTAACTTGAAAGGTGATAATAATACAGCTTGTTTCCCTACTCCAGCATGGCCAAAAATCAGTCCATACAGGTTTAAAGGGAGAATAAGTGATCCTGTGGATGGATTATTGATTTTTGAACAACTAAAACAAATACACCCCTCCCTTCAGTGCTCCCTCAGACGCTCCGCCCCCAAAATGCAAATCTCTGAGATTTCTCCAGCATTGAAACGCCTCCGCCTTTGTCTGGTCATACAATTTGTTTGTCTGTTTATACTGCTCAGACCTTTTCCTCTTGGCTGTCTCTCAGCCATCTGTCCTTCTTCACAGTGCCTGAAATCCAGCAAGTTTGAATGTGCAGCTGTATAGATCTTTCTCCCTCTGCCCCCATCACTCCTGTTCAAGAAAACTAACTAAGTGATTGGCTGGAACAATTTTGTAGGGAGGGTCCACACCACTTTCTTTGTTTTACATTTACAGAGGCTGAACAATACTGAAAAGATTTCTGTCCTTGTGAAGAAAAATAGAATTTGTGAAATGACAGTTCTTACCTTTAAAGCATGTTGATTTGCATGTGCTCCTTATTTCTCTTTCATGTGAAGGAAGAGCTCTTTCTGACCCTCCAGCAGAAAATTAATTACAGGAATAGAGCAGCTGGAGAACTAAATTGAAATTGTGCCTTTTGAGTCGGAGCTTTCCCTGTGAAAGCGACCTTACCCCAGCCGAACCACTCCGCTCTTTTGATGCTCCAGGAGTTGTCTGCTAAGTGGCAGATGGCAGTGAGCCAAAGAGGTTATTGCAAGTTTAGAGCTGGCTCCCTATGAAAACACAGCCACTGCAGGAGCTATTGATTGACGCACAACTCACTCTGTGGCTGCAGACGCTGCCAGGGTTCCCCTTCTCCCATCACTGCATCTCTGCCGCACTTTCTGTTCCAAGCTACTGATCCAGCTCACTAAAGCTCTGCTCAGTTGTTAAGAAGCCTGCAGGGAAACACTTGCTGTTTGCATAAAATTACTACTGGCTTGATTCACACAGTAGTGGAGAAGCGGCTTGTTTACCCGCCGTGAGCTGCATTTTACAGACTGCATTTAGATCCCTTCATTGATACATACATTTGATTACACTTTGAAAGGTTTGATTATGTGTCCAAGTCACCACCATAAGACATGGAAATCCAACCCATTGATTATAGTTTATTTCTGTTTACCATTTTTATAGTTGCTTCTTTGTTAATTTATATTGTCTGCTATGTAGCAGATGGGAGTTACAAACTCAATTTCATTATATAATCTGTTCTATTGTGGCAAAATACATCAACCTACCTACCTATCTACCTAAAACAGAGTATTTTTACTCCACCTTAAATGCCAGGATGTGTGGAAATCACTTTCTTGGACATCATAACTCCGTACAATAATACAGCAATGTGTTGTTTAATTTTAGGTGAGAAGTGTGGCACTCTGAAATTCCATTCAAAATATAATTTTCAGTGTTAAGTAGCTGATGAACAAAGTAGCCAGGAGTTATAATATAAAATACCTGGTGCTCAGTAGCTGGCAGACATCTGGTGCTGAGAGTTTGGTTTATTCTGAGTATAGGTGATAATTAAAAATCAACACTTAAGAAAAGCGATTATTAAGTATTAATTCAGCAGCCATGTGAGAGGAGTCAATTGTAATCCACAAATCCAGCTGCAGATCGGTGATGGTGGAATCCAGGTCAGCCACTGTTAAATCATCTGTGATGCTCATCAACCGAGGCAACCAGCAGGAGGTTAAAAGAACTTTTTCTTGTTCTATACAAAGGCTTTCCGTCCTTTTGAATTACAGTAGACTGTGACTGATACGAATTTTTAAGTCACATTTTTTTTATTATCATCAAAACAGAGGATACTGAAAGTATGTGGGGAGTTTTCTTTCCATTACAAACTACTGGTCTGAAAATATCCAAAGTCTCAGCACCTGGCTGTAATCACTAAATCACTGGTTCTGATCGACAACCTTATCAACCTCCTGCAGGATCAACTTGTGCACTCAAGTTGAAAAACTGTACTTATTGCCCTTTCATGTGTTTGCTCCAAGTCTTTTTGACATAAGAATCAAAAGTCCTTATTGACTTCGGAGCTGTCGATTGAACATGATTTCAACACACTTTTAGGACTTTTAGGACGAGATGTGAATCCTGTCACACAATGCGCAGATAAAGACCATGTGATACGGTTTAAAGTTCCAGAAAAGCAGGTAAGTTGGACCTTGAGTTGGGATTGCTTTGTCAAACTGATATTTTCAAAGTCAAGAATGACATTTTAAAGTTTACAAGCAGACAAGAAGTCCTAACGCTTGAACTCATTAGAACTGAAGCAATTAATCTATTAGTAGATCAAGTCTCAGAAAATGATTTAGCAACTAATCTGATAATTGATTTATCATGTAAGTATTTTTTTTAAACCAAAGTGCCTCACAAACACTCTCTGGTTGCAGCTTCTGGGGGTTGTTGTTTTTCTCCGTTATATCACTGTAAATTCTGATCTGCATGTCCAATGTTTTCTAACATTTTACAGACCAAATGATTTATTGATTAATCATGAGAGTACTGGTCAGATTAATACATAATGAGAGTATTTGTTAGTTGCAGCCCTAAACATCAAAACTGCTGTGAGCGTGCATGTCGACAGATCCATTTCCATGACAACGGAGAAAATTCAATCTGCTAATGGATACTATGTTATATGGTTGAAAGTCCTGAAAAAAGGCTAAGTAAGTGGACTTTGAGTTGTGATTGTTTTGTCTAAAATCTTTGACATCTGACATTTTAACATCAGCATTTGTATTATTATTATTATTGTATTATTATTAAACTTATGTTACCTTTAACTGCATGTATATACAGTGTATCGATGTAGGCCTATGCATCAATAATATGCTGAAAGCACACAGCCTGCTTCAGTGGCTCCATTGAGCTGTATGACACCTTCCAGCACCTAAAGCTATAAGATATAAATTCATAATTATCTGCAGATAATGTACGCGGTACAGACATAGTTCTGCTGCTAAATGATCTTGAGGTCCCTGCAGTGGTACTGTTTCTGTAGGTTTTTCTACTGTTTTTCTCATTGAGCATTCAGTCATAACGAGAGCTCTAACACTGTAGCTCCTGCAGAAGAAAAATGAAAATCAGAATCTTCAAAGAGAGTATAAAGAAGAATAAAGTTTTTCAGAAATTGGCACAAGCGAGTCTAATGGCTTGGAAACTCACACGTAGGTAGTGAACCACATTTTTTTGTCAGGAAAAGCCCAGTGTTGGCTTTTAAAAGCCACTGGAGCTTTTCCAGACTCAACTTTCCCTGGCAGCTGCGCACAGACAAATGGATATGTGTCTAATGAAAGCCTTTTAGGAGGGTATTGATTTTTTTCTTTCCATAAGTATGGCCGGCAGTTTTGTCCTTGACATACATGCAGACAAGTATGCAGATGGAGGAAAAAATATAGTGCAAGATAGCTATGTGCCTGAACCCTTTGTCTTGTCTTGCCTGTGTTTCTCTCAGCAGCGTAACAATTATTTCCTCTGCGTGAGTGGCACTACAACATTTAAAAAGTTATTACACTTGTTAATTGTCTAACCAAGTCTCAAGTAGCACCAAAGACATTTTTGAGCTACCTTCCTCGCCTGCAGCCTCCATCAGCTCGCCCTGGCTGTACGCTCCTGTCCAGGTACATCATTCATCCGAATATCTGCAGTGTAATCACTTGTGCAGAAACCCTCCCTTATATTTCCCAGAGTGAGGAACTTTGAGATGCAAGTCAGCGGTTTTGACTTTGTGTGACCAGAGCCAGAGGCTGTCATTACACTAATGCAGCACTGCTAGCCAACAAAGGATGCCACTAGGAAAAAAAACCCCAAAAAACTCCAGATTGCAGAGTACACAGATCTTAGGATAATACATCACAACCTGACCTGTCTTTGCCTTTTTTAAAATGTGTAAGTACTCGTCATTATAGCTATGAAGCAGCAGGGCTTTTACGGTAGAAAAGGTATCATAAGCTGTCATTAAAGGCACAGTTCATACATTAATGAATACATACTGTCATTTTAAAGGCAGTTTTCACATTACATTGGTGTTTAAAAATAATGATCATTTAAAAACTTATTTTTACAGCAGCAGCCGCCTCGTGATGATTTCTGATGTTTGAAGTTCTATTTTGTCTTGTAGAAGCAGGTCTCCAGGTCAAATCCCATGAAAAGGTGTCACTGAGCAAGGCACTTAACCCCCATTTCCTCTCACGTAATGACTTTCTGGCCATCAGAAGAAGACACTGGCCTCACTGGGCTCTCTGTGTGAATGTGTAAACTTACATGTGATTCCAGGCTTAGTCATGTTCCCTGGATACATACAGATTGTGTAAGCTTTGGCTTTCCTTTAAGTGAACAGGCAGGTGACATTATTTAACGGCCACAGAGCACAGATTTGTCACGATAGACATCAGGTTATAACTGCTCCCACAGTGGTGACTTTTAGAAACTTAGTCTCTCTGTCTTTCACTTGTAAAGGGGAATGTGCTTTGTCATTTCATTGCCACGCCTGATGGAGCTGATTTAAACACATGCAGTGACATTGTGAAACACACTGGATAAAATCAGTCAGACTAAACTGAGAGTTTTTTTTGGTCAGATACGTTCTTTCTGGTGGGAAGTGAAAAGTATGGAATGATATTTGTGTCTAAGTCCTGAGTGTGGGACATTTTGAGCACAGAAAAAAAGTTGAAAGCACAGAAATTGTATTTTGTAGAGAAATTATCATGACATGATGAGCTTTTTAATTTGAGCAAACAAAAATGTATTTGTGTGTTTGCTAATATCCACTTTAAAATAAAATAACCTCTCTTCTACTGCCTACTGAGTGTTACAGTGTGTCACAATTTCAGACAATGGAATAAAATGGAGTGGCCCTAGGTCATTTTTGATTAGCTGTTCCGATTAGCTCCAATCTCATTCCTAATGGCATTATGGGCTTCTAGGGAAGTAGGGAAGCACTGACAGAAACACCACAGCTATGTGTAAGTTATTTATACAGTTTTAGTTACAAACAATAGTACATGAACATTTATAAGATTGTAAATTAATCTGTACTTTATTAGCTTGCAAACTTAGTTTCTCTTGGTCAGTAGCTAGTTAACTTATGCCAGAGAAGCCATAGCCTAAATTAGCTAAATAAGCTATCAGTAGTTTCAGAGTAAAAGTGCTTCTATAGCGAGCTGACTTATTGGTGGTGAGATAAGCATTCAGACCTTATACTCATGTAAAAGTAACACCACAAAATAAAATAGTCTGTTACAAGTTAAAATGTAAACATATTTTTAGTTAAAGTTAGTTTTAAAATTAGAACTCTGTGCAGGAAAATGTCCCACTCTGTTGTGATGGCAGTAACTACAGAATGGCATTAAAAGTGGCATAATCGGGGTTTGATATGGCCAGCTGATTTTATGGTGAGGTGAACAGTGATTCTAAGAGCATGAGCACTGCCCAGTCTTCACTAAATCTCAGATGGGATATATTCTATGCTTAGCTTAACCGGACAATCAACTGGAAAATGAAAATGGAAAATATCTTCAGTCCAACCAAACTCCGCAATGCAAAAAAAGCCAGCCTTGAAGTTCCTGTGATCTGATAGGGGCGATCACAGTGCCATCAGAGACCAGAGCCTCATCTATAGTTTTAGATTTATTTACACAGCATTCAGATTCCTAAAGATCCCGTTCATAGGCAGTGGAGTAAAACCAAATGATTGCTTCATTGCAGTACCTCCCTGAATGATGATCTTTACCAAACCTGACATTTTACTTTATTTCAACGTGTTAAGAGGCAAGAAAGACATCAGAAGACTCTCAGACAGTTTTTCTAGGTACATTTATACATCTATTGTCTAACTGAAAAATGTCGTTTTGCAAGCAGATAAAAAATAAAAACCAAAAAAAAAAACCTCACAACACAATAGATCACCTGAAACATATCCAGACCAGCTAACTCATTAAGGCTTGGTGTGATACTGCTAACCTGTGCTCCAAGTTGAAGAGTTGCTGCTGGCAAGGGCTCACACCTTATTTGTTTGAAAGGGTCTGAACCTAAAGTCTTGTTTTCTGTTGTGGTCAGGGCTGATGCACAGCCACAGCAGGAGACTTTAACAGAGCCCTTACCATTAGCTTTGTCTGCATCTTTCTTTGGATGCCCCTCCATAAAAACCAAGCACACCTGCTCGCTGAAGATCTCTTTGGTTCTCTGGTCGTTTGTTGAGTTATCGTAGGTTATAAAGCTGTAGTTTTGTACTGGCAAGTTTTTTTTATTCTGTATTCAGCTCTGACACACAAAGCCCAACTTAAGTAGAATGAGGGATTGGAAAGCATCATCACATGGTTTGAAAAAGATAAGAGGAGGATTATTACACTGAGCCAGTACAGTATACTCTTAAAGTTTCTCTCTCTTAAAGTGCCCGTGGAGAGACATTTGGCCACGGATGCTCATTTGTGGGCTTTAATTTGAGGGAAAAGGGACCATTTCAACTTAATTTACCACAGCGAAGGGTTGTCTAAAGGTAGCACATAATGATGACAGCCCGATCTGTAATTATTTTCTTCCAGTTTCTAGTTAAGTGAAATTGGTAACAGTGAGGTTGAAAAGGTTTTGATGGTCCCAGGAGGATCCATGCTGACAGCTGATGTGGTTATTTTGTGTGGTGGAGTTAATAAATTATTTCAAGGCACATCAATGGAACAACATAGGAAGCAGTGCTGCACAGTTTAAATCTTTTAAATTGGGAACAGTGTAAGACCACCCTCAGTCTGTATCACATCCAGAAAGCCTGTTGAGAGTGTATCATTATCCCTCCTGCTACTTTAAAGCAAATAAGTTATGGTGCATTCAGACGCAGACTGTCCCTCTGCTCCAACCAATACCCCACATACGCATTATCATTAACAGCAGTTATAAAATTTAATAATAATTTCGACGAAACTGAACCTTAAAGGTACACTCCACCAATTTTACACATCATGAGAGGCACTACCTATCCAGGGAATACTTCTATATAATTGGTACAGTGGATGAGACAAATGCCTTGGTGTGGTTCCCACTGCGACACATACACCAATGTGTCCCTGAGCGAGACACTTAACCCCTCTGGACATGGCGCTCCAAAGTGTGAAAAAATATAATATGTGATGATGTCATACTGATGTCGTTAAGGTTAGCTGAGCGCAGGGCTTGAAGACCACAAAATTTGTAAGTGCTGCAAAGTGAGGGTGTGGAATGTTAAAATGTTTATCAGACAAAGAGGGCCTACTGAAAAATGCTATCCAGTTGCGTTATGGGAAATGTGATCCAGTGTTTTTGGAGCTTGACCCACAGGAATTAAAAGTCAGGATATTTTTTGCATCTGCTTGGATCTTTTTTTTCTTTTTCTTTTTTAAATTGTCTCTTTTAAGACCTCCAACTTTATGAGACTGAAATAATAATTCACTGCAGCATGCCCACAGTGTGAGAAGCTGAGCCCTTTGGAGTCTTTTTTGTCAACATTATGGCATGATGATGATGTTTTTCAGATATTTTCCCAGATGGTGATATAACTGCTTGAATATAGGAGCCTAGACTACGAATGGCTCTTGATCATTATGAAAATATAAAGGTTCAACTGATGAACTTCACAGCACCAGCGAAGA
>JAPMOB010224595.1:0-11804 GCA_029875015.1 Lepomis gibbosus
CTGCCCCATGTCTTCCTGTCAAGTGTTTCGTCTGTTCCCCCAGTTATCACACTGCCTGCCTGCCTCTCTCTGTTTTCCCTGCTGTCTCTCTGCCTGCCTCGTTACCTTGATCCCTGTCACCTGTGTTGCTCCCGCCCTGCTCGTTAGTCCCGTCTGTGTATATATACCTGGTGTTTCTGTTTAGTCCTTGTCCGGTCATTGTTCAGTGTGCAGTTGTCATAGTAAGTCACTGTGAGTTCCAGTGTTTTGCCATTGCTGTTCTGTCTTGTCACATGCCCTGCCCTGTCTATGGTTTGTTGGAGTTTGTTTTTTGTGTTTCTCTTTTGGATTACCAGTTTTGTTTTTGGAGTTTGGATTTCTGTTGGGATTACATTTTTTGGACTCTGATAATCAGCCACTCTGCCCGTAAGTGAGCTCGCCTTTTGTTTATGAATAAACTCTTTGAACTTTACCTGCTCCGCCCTGTGTGTCCTGCATTTGGGTCCTCACCTGCTCTGCCCTGCACTCCACACACACTACCGAGTGTGACAAGGGGTGGCATTGGGTGGCACATGCCGCCTGTGAAATCTGGCCAGGTGCCACCCTATTGTTCTAATTTATGATAGGCTACTTGTGCCAGTACAGTCAATGATGTAACCTTAGTTACAAGCTCATGTTGAAAACTTGCACTACTTGTCAATATTGTATTATAGTATTGTATTTTTTGTATACTATACATTTTTGGTTATCAATACTTATTCAGATTTTTATATTTCTGTTTATGTTCATGTGTGCTGTAAGCACCAATTTCTACCAAGGTAAATTCCTTGTATGTGAAAATGTACCTGGCAATAAACCCGATCCTGATTCTGATTAGTTCGATCCATGCATCTCAAGTGTCTTACGACGCCTCTCATATTAGTATAATTTAAATAGAGAGAAGGTTGTTTAACATAATAGGCAAACAACCACACGGTGTCAGTCACATTAGGTATTTAAAGTAGTCAGTGATTAAGCCCCTTGCTCTATGGCAGGGGTCGGCAAATAATTCTGATATCGGGCCAATTTTTTTTCAAGCCGTTACATGGCGGGCCAGAACATTATTTCAGTCAAATTATTTCAAACCCTTGGATTCTCATGTGCGTGTTTGAGTGGGCAGAGTGCGGCACTCCTGATGGAGGTTTTGTATGGTTGATTCCACAATCTGGCAGGCTTTTTTTCCCCCGTTGATAAACAAATTGATTAGCCTATAAGGACACTTTTTCACATGTTCGCAATAAAGCATGTGCTGCAGTGCATGTGTGTGTGTGTCCCGGCATTTGATCCGTATTAATAAACCTATGGACACTAATTTTCATTTCCCTGGCGGCTTTTTCAAAGGGTGTATCGAGCAAGTCAGAGAATCTTTCGAATGACCTTCAGAACTTTTTAAAGTAAAAGCTCTCAAACTCAAAAGAAGGCACTGCTGCAAAAAACATTCTTGTGCTCTTATTTTGGAGGTACAATCACTTAAGAGGAAGTGATTATGTGAATAACTGTAGCTGTCATGACTGAGATCCATTTCAGCATCAGCTGCTAACAATTTGTTTATTTTTTATTTTTCTGCTATCAAAGCAATCTGGCCACGGGCCAGATATTAATCAATAACAATACAATAACATGAAGGATTTTACACACACAGACTTTATTGGCGCACCGCTCTACAGTACGAAGATCCAAAATAAGTTTAAAGGATTAATTAATCTGCAGTTTTATGTTAGAAAAGTGGAACATTCTGGAATTCTGGGCAATGGTAATTGTCAGGGACTGTTCCAGCAACATTGAAGAATATGCTAGCTAGTGAAGTGACAGCAACTGAGAAATTAATGTGACATGGAGTTTATATTCAGTTACCTTAAAATAAAAGATGGGATAGCAGCAAGCCTGAGTTGAGAGCAAGAAGAGTCACCTGAAGCTAGGGACGGCATTGCACCCTCAACAGAACATCTCAAAAGTGAGAGCAATACAAGCACTAACCAAGATGTTGGTTTGGACAACATTTTGTCAATCATGTCAATAGTGCATGTTACTGATCAAAATACTTTTTGTGTGTCATTGTGTGCTGTCACTAATAGGATGTTTTCATATGTATGAAAGTGGCTGTCAGCTGTTAAGGTGCGCTGTACGCTGTTAGTTCTTCTGTGCAGTGCTTTTCACTGTTGCGGATTGTCTTGAAGATGCATGCTTCCTCTTCTGTAATCCGCTGCTGACATTATGTTACTCTGATTGTGATGAGAAGTCCTGCTGTGGGCATCTTGCATTGAGGCTGTAATGCATGAAACTATAATGTAATTGTAATTAAAGTAGATCTGAGCAGTGAAGACAGAAATGTTATTGGAATGCTATTTCTATGCGTGTGTGTGTGTGTGTGTGTGTGTGTGTACGCATGCAATAATCATCTTACAAAGTGCTTCCACAGGGGCAAAAAATTAACACATGCAATAGATAAAAATGAAAGCTTCAAGCAGTGTTTAACATCGATGTTATATGGAACAATGAATTCATCATGATTTTAACTTTAGCTCTACTCGTCTATTGCATAGTACCATGTTAAAGAGATAAAAGCTAAAAACAGACCGGCCACTATGACATAGGCAATGAAGAAAACTTTGTTGATTCTTTTAGCCATTCTGGTCCAGTACCCGGGCTTTCCTTCTTCCTTCCTGCTGTTGAAGAGCACAGTCAGTGTCGTCTTCACCTCCGTCAGGTCATCTGAGATCTTCTCCAAGGAATTGGACTCCGTCAGTTTGCTGTTGCTATCCTGCAGATGTGATTTAGAAAACAGGTAATTAATGAGATTATGGAACACAAGTTTGCAATTTGCTACATTTGACATTCAGGATTTTGTGTCCATTATGATGAGAATAAAAGGGTTGGATAATCCAATTACAAATAAACATTTTCTGACGTATGCCAAGAGGTATCTTGTCATGCAAATAGTTTTTGGGGTGGTTTAAAATTTACGTGAATGGGAAAAAAAGTTCAACAGCAACATCTCTTTCCAGAAATAGAATCCCTGTCTAAAATCCAAATACAGTTTTTAGACTTTCCTATCTTGTTTTTTGTTTTCATTTGAAAACAACCGAACATTTACAGTGCAACACTTTGTATGCTAACCTCTTTGGGCACCAACAGCAGTCCAGATGGAGTTTCTTCAGTACACACATCACTGACAGACATACACTGAGTCCATTTCTTCTCATCTGAAAGGATTTTTTTTCACACAAAGATGGTTGAAGCATATTCAAAATGCAGAGTCGGGCAGTAACGGGTGCTCAATAATTTAACTTAAAAATGAATAAAGCGTAATAACATTATTACTTGTTACCATAATAAGATTACTGAATACTGCTCTCATAAACACATGTGCAGAAAAATCAGGATTTACTTGCTTCATTTTTTATTTTAGCCAGTGGGATTGAGAAACGTTTTGTTTTGTAACAAACATACTCTTTGCTGCTGTTATGAATATGATATTAGTTAAAAAGTCGGGGGCTGAAAGTGATAAAGTAACGTAACGAATAACGTAACAAGTTACTTTTATGACCCCGTTAATAAGTAAGTGTTTGTCCCCACAGTCCTTACTTAGGCTTCTGTTTCTGTCTTCCTCGTTGTCTTGGAAATCACAGTCTTTCCTCATGAGATGCATCACCATAATCGTCTCCAGGAGGCTGAGCATCATCAAACCAAAACTTCCAATACAGTATGTGGCTAAAGGGAGAAGGCAGCATCATTAATTAGGACAAATAATTTCACATTCAGTCAGTATCTGCTACTCTTACTCAAATGTAATGCCATGCTAGCAGTTAAATAAAAGAAAGAGCATTTTTACCTATAAGTGGAATCCTGTTTGATGAAGCAGGCAGAATGTCATTCAGAATAAGTTGTAACACAGTGACAGCAAGCAGCACAGTGACCTTGAAGCTGAGCTTCTCGCCCCCTCTGTCTGAGATCAGGAAGGAGGACAAGTCCAGACACAAGAAGAACAGGACGGGCAGCATGAAGTTGACAACATAGAGGAGAGACCGCCTCTTCATGGTGATCTGTAAAATTATTTTTAAGGGTCAGGTGGTTGAACTTCCTACTTATAATCATATAGTACCGTATAGTAAAGGTTGCAAACACAAGGTAATCTGCTCGTAGTCTGCAGTGGTTGAGGAAGCCTTCAAATTATTTACCAACAGTGGCTATAACAGATCTATTACAAAACAGTGTATCAAATGCTGATATAAAGATATGGGAAAGGGACCCTTATTTGCAATAAGTTTTTGGAGTTTCAGTGGACCCAAAGCTTGCTATGGACCCAAGTACAGACTAGCAAGAGAGAGTAGATTAAGTGTACTTCTCTGTTTATTCTCTTTTCAAAATACTTGTAACTCAATTATTTGCTCAACCCTATATAAATAAACTTGCCTTCCCTTGCCTAGAGTCAAAGCCAGGCAACAACACCTCTACAGTGTCACTCTCACCAGTTTCATAGTATTAATTTTGGACAATACAAGGCAGCAGTCAAACTGTAGTCCACTTTTTTGTACATTCCACAACTTGCACTTCTTTACTCATTGCACTTTGTATATTTGATGCTATTATTTGTTATTTATACTGAGTAAGCAAATGTTCACCAGCAAGTTTACTATATGAACTTAGACAGTGATGATCCGTCAGTGTTTCCACTGCCCTTAAGTATTAGCAGTAAAATAGTAGAAGTACTTGAGACAAACAGAAAGTAGTTTTTACCCTTGTGTTTGTATCCAGAAGTACTCAGAGTGCAAAAAATTATACTCTGGCTGAGGCCTAATGTGCTGACAGTATTTTCAGTGTATGTCACGTTGATGACGAGCCACTCGTACTGGGTCGGCACCCCGTGAGACCACTCTACGCCTTCTGAGACGGCATTCCATTTAAGCTGGATATCCTCGTCTGAGGGGGGAGATAAAAATTAAACTGTGTGGTTTCTTATCAGTACAACAAAGAAGGAATGAATGTGGTGGAATCTGTGTGTGCTCATGTGACAATAAACTGTTACTCATTACCGCACACAAACACAAAACATACACATTTTAGATGAACATCTAGAAACTGCCACTCCAGCTTTTCCGTGTGTTTTCCCTGCTCCTCCTCCCCTGGGTGTCTGTCTATGTCCTGTAAAACTTAAAAGCATAACCTTTTCTTTCATTTGCTGAAATCACTGAATTCACCCTGCCTATACTTGGGACAGGCCTTTATCTCCTTTACCATGCCGGTAAATCTGAAGGAATAATACTTTGGTACTCATTGTTTCTGTAAAATGAACTGAATGACTGAATTGTGGAGAATCTAATCAGTCCAATAATGCGCAGCAGGTCATTATAGACAGTGGTTCCACCAAATAGCTTAGAACTAGCTCAAGCAGGTGAATCAGTGGGCTTCAAGAGGTTTTATACATCCACAGAAAATTAGACCAGGTTTCTAACTAAGACCTGTGTTTATTTATCCAAACGTGTAGCCACACAAGGCTAGTGGGTGCAGCTTACCTTCTCTGGCACCTGGCTCATCTCCTCACCTGACTTCAATCAATTCTTCAAGTTCCTGCTTCAATATTCCAGCTCTCCTTCCACTTTGTATTACAGTACCTCATTTTTCTCCATTGAATCATCTGTGTGTTTTAGTAATTATTTTCCCTTGTGCTTTTGGTTATATGTTTTTCTGTTGTGCGTCAGGATTCCAGTGCGAGAGTCTCTGTCCAGCCATTGGCCACTCACCACCTCAGCTCAAATCCTATTCATCCTCCTCCTACCTTCGTCGGCTCAGCAAAACCCTTCATCCGTTACTTATTTGTTTGTTTGTTTAAACTCTTACTTAAACCATTTTCTCCATGTCTGTTTCTGTTCCTGGGTCTGTTCATAAACCAAACTTAACATTAACCGGTAAACACAACAGGTTATGGGCTCACCAGAGTGTAGGGCAGACTTGAAAGATATGTTGCAGCTCTGAATGTCAAAGGGGAATTTGTAAACTTGCATCTTGCAGGTGTTGACCAGCACCATATCATTCACACGTGCAACCCAACCGTTAGAAGAAATGTAGACATAAGGACTCGGAGGAGCCTTGTCCTTCTCTACCCTGTATGAGAAAACACACACACACAGAAATAGGGGTATCATTTCTGTTCTCTAAAGTGTACATTTGTTGAAAAGGTACCCTATATAAGGAATGGAAATGGTCCTCAAGGTGTTTTAACCGTTGACCTTTGTTTATTTTTAAAGGTACAGAATCATTGCATAACTGTACCTTTAACAAGCTTAAGGTACTGGCAAATGATGCAGAAAATCAGTGATCCCCTGCACCCAGGACATGAAGGGTTGGCGATGGCCCAGTGGATAAGACACATGCCAACACTTAACCCTTCAGTGCTGCAGAGGCATGCAACCCCTGACATGTATAGCAATTGGAAGTCACTTTGGATAAAAATGTCAGCTAAAATGAATAATTGTAAAGGTACATTTTTGTCACTAGGGGTGCAGAAGTTTTCTTTTATAAGTACAAACAAGAAGGTACAAAAATGGACCAACTTTTCGTACCAAGCATTTGTACCTTTTTAGGTCCATTTCATTCCTCAGTTTCTCTGCGTGCACACACACACACACACACACACACACACACAGTATGGCAAAAGCTTTGTGCTTTAAATTACATTTCATATAGCGTTCGTTCACTGATATTATAAAACTTAAATCTACTACAAAAAACCTAATTAACTATTTGTGTTAAACTCATTATTTTCCTCTAATTTACATTTTTGTTTCTATAAATACACTATCCATGCAGTGTGACAATATCACATATCTGCTTTGTCAGATTTTGTGAATATTTTTTTACATTTACTAAGTACCTACCAGTAGAGCATGGAAGAAGTACAGGGAATAAGGTTGAAACAAATTTGCATTTATGAAGGACACTGAAGTAAAGTACATTGTACATGATTACATACACTCATAGCCCCCTAACCCCCCTTTTACATTACAGTATACTTTCTTTTATTATTCTTTCATAGTTTTTATAATCATTGTCACTTTTATATTTATGATTCTTGATCTGCAGCATTTGCTCTGTCTTTTTATTGTATTCCACCTTCTAGGGTTATTCTTTTGCACCAAAATACCAAATTCCTTTCCAGGTACAGCATACAATTATGGCCCACTTCAGGCAATGATGCTGCACCCCTGGCCTTCTTGTGACCCTGACAGAATGGATGTGAGTCTGAAGTGGCCTTTTGTTTGGCAAAGATGCCATGCACTCAGCAGTGTGTAATCTGGATGTGACCCAAAGTGGCCCGTGTGATAAATGGTGAATGTGGTCGAAATATCACAGAACAAATGTAGGCCACCTGCAAAGATGTGGCACAGTTGACAAAGGGTAATCGGCGTGTAAACAAAAGCGGCCCACATTTGACATGCAAATACGGCCCTAATATCATAAACCAGACATGGGCCACTTTAGGTAAAGTCGGGCACAGATGTGAGCCTAGGTGGCACATGTGATGTAACAAATGTGGTCAAATATTTAACAACAATTTAGGCCACTTTTGGCAAATTTACACCAAAGCCAGCACTGGACAATCAAAGTGTGAGCCTAACATTGCCCACATTTAAAATGTTAAATATTACCCAAATATGGTTGAATAGTATTTGGCCACTTTCAGTAAAGATGCAGCACGATTCATACTGGCTATCCGGATGTGAGCCTAAAGTGGGCCACAATAAACTAAAAATAAAAAGTAACTGTTGGCCAGAATACAGCTAGGTTGGGTATTATATTATTTGGTTTGTTCTTGGCTCGGCCATGCTGGGGCCTGCTTGTGGCCTGCTTGTGGCCTGCTTGTGGCCCAGATCTGGCAAAAACCCAGGTATGTGGGCCGGATGAA
Organism: Lepomis gibbosus; assembly: GCA_029875015.1. Taxonomy (NCBI): domain Eukaryota; kingdom Metazoa; phylum Chordata; class Actinopteri; order Centrarchiformes; family Centrarchidae; genus Lepomis; species Lepomis gibbosus. The sequence continues at coordinate 7,922 of JAPMOB010224595.1, forward strand.
AGTGTACAGCAATTTTGCTATCTGGGTTGCATGTGTGAACCTACTTGGCAATAAATCTGATTCTAAATAAGAGTTTACAGCCATGCTAGCAGTTATGTCTTATTATCTAATTATAATATTTCAATACCCTGTAATTTTTTATGAATATTCAGTAATTCCCCACAAATATGGTATCCTCTCATTCTCAAATCACTAACTTGTATGTCACCAAATATTCAAACACAAGATGCTATATGTTTATGGATGCAACATTAAATTTATCCAAACTTTAGGCTGATGTATCTTTTGAGAATTTTAGAAGATAAAGGTGTATTATTAGGTCTAATAATTTAGTGCCACTAGAATTTGTAGGTTTGAACAGTTTGTTAGCAAAAACAAGAGTTTACATGGAGCCATTAGTTGGTGTGACTTGGTTTAATATTGATTAGTTTTGATTGTTTCAGACTTTCAGAAGTCATTACACAGTAAAGATACAATAAATATTTTAAATCAACAACACATTTAAAACCTGTTGGATAAATGTTTTAAACAGTAACATGAAACTGCATCAACTTTTGAGAGTCTATGGCTACGTTCAGACTGCAGGCCTTAATGCTCAATTCTGATTTTTCTTCCCCCCCAGTTTTTACATTATTGCTCAAATGTGCCCATATCAGACTCCAGTGTGAACTCTATCAGCCTGAAAGTGACACGCATGCACAGAAAAATAACATGACTTCACACGGAGCAGCACTCTGTTGTACAGAAGTAAACAGAGCCACAGAAAGCTCCTACTTTCTGATTCATTGTCCTCTCACAGGTCACATTTCTCCCGAACCAAGACGAGTGTTCACAACTTTCTGTTCTTTTCATTACGGTTTCTGGTGCTGTGCAATGCAACTGCCACAGAACTCACTTTCTCTGTCACTCCACTATGTTCGCAAGGGAAAATATCATGTGCATAACTCAGAAGAGAGCTTGTGGTCCAGTGAATTTTATGTGTAAGAAAGGAAATTTGTGAGCAGATGATAGCAAGGAAATGAAGATAGAGAGCCACTTGTTTAATTATGGCTTTTGTGGAGCTTTTTCCTTCATTGCGGCTCTGTCTACAGCAGAACTGTGACAACAGCTGTTCTAGAGTGATGTCAAAGTCACATTCTGAGGTTGCATTTATAAAGATTCGATCTGTGTCGGATTTGGACCACATATGGCAGGGGTCCAAATCCGAACGGGAAAATATCAGATTCCATGTGACCTGGCCTGTTCACACTGTCATAAAAACATCAGATCTAAGTCACATATGATCAACAAAAAAAATAAAAAATCAGATTTGGGTAACTTTGGTCTGCAGTCTGAACGTAGCCTATTAGGATTTGTCACATGCACATACATTACAACTTACATCTCTTCAATAGTAATATCTGGCTTCCACAATGTTTCAATAGGAACTGATATAGTTTTAAGTCCACAAAAGTCATCTGGATCCCACTTAATATGTTCATTTTCCCAAACCTACACAGGAAAAAACAAGGCAAGGAGGAGATAAGGAATGAAAGAAGAAGGAGAGAAAAATTAATGGATGGAGTTTAAAGGAAATTATTTGTGTTTCCACTAGGGGCTTGGAAAATAATTGATTTCTAGAAGAATTGTCCAAGTCCGCATCCGATTCTGAAATTATTTACTAATGTCAATAATCGCTTATCTAGAGGTAAATTGATAAGTTAATGTTGATTGAATGAAAAAGGCGGAACTTGGAAATGTGGAAGTGCAGCACCGGACTGTCTGTGGTGTGCACACAACAAAGACGTGTAGTTCTCCTTTTTCAGCACAGACAAAGCTGTCGCTACTAAACTTTCACATAATCAATAAAATCTATGCGCAAATAATGCTGATGATTTTTACCCACACACTGTACAGCATGGTAGCACTTAGCTAGCGTCCTCTCCTCATTCCTCAAAGGACAGCTATAAGACAGGTGGCAGTAGCAGTGAAAGCTAGCGGAGCAGAGGAAAAGTGAATGAGAGTGCTAGGTTTCAGTCTGGCAGTAAATGTACAGTGCAGGTCACAGTGTTTCTGTTAATTAAAGTATTCTGTTGTTTTCCAACTACTGGAAAAGTGAAGGCGGTAATCGCTAACATCTCCTCATTAGACTAGTCTGGGAGCTGAGCAGGACATTTTTTGGCTGCTAGTATTAGTTTAAATTGTTGTCATTCATCAACATATCGAGTATACAAATAAACAAAATGCTTTTTCTCATGGTCCTTGGAATATATAAGGTACAGATATATTTAGACTATATTGTGTTCAACCTGTATCGTAATTTATACTAAAACTTAATACTTTAATACTAACAGCAGCATCACAAATGAAAACAGCAGTAGCAGAAGTCAATAATAATGCTGTAATAAAGTAATAATTCTATGTAACGTTAGCTATATTTGAAGTAATATTAGATAGCTGCAAATACTTTCCTTAGTAGTCACACAGTGAGAAAAATACATCGTTATTGTGATCGTTTTACGATCACATCGTAGCCCTCATAAACGAAATGAGGTGCCTAGATATTCCCACCCCTAGAGTTGATGCATCGATTTGAATCAAATTGAATTGTGAGACCAGCGAAGATGTCCAGTTTCAACTAAAGATGCACATTTGAGAATAATCAAACAGAGCTGTTCATTTCAAAGAGAACTCACCATTAAAATCCAAACGTAAGGAACAAAAGTCTGATGAATCTCCCTCTATGAGGAAAGAAATACATAATGTGTGAAAATCCTTTCAGCAGCACAATTAACATTATCATAAAGTTATCATAAACATAGCAAGACTGTGACAAAACAAAGCACTATTCCAGTTTTAATATAAAATACAAGTTCACACAAATCAGACTTCAACACTTTGAGGAAACACACAACAGTTCCATTAATAGATCATCCATGGAGATGACCCTGTGAAAAAAAACAAATTTAGGCTATTGCTGCATTAACCTGACTTTAAAGCTGGATTTCTTTCTTGTGTGTCAAGGAGTTACACCGTATGTTCAATGGCTACAGTGGACTAAGTTTTTGAGGTGACCAAAGAAATAAACCTGTTTGAGCACAGGTTGGGGGTGCATAATGAGACTTATGAATTTAAGTCACTTGGGGATTTGCCTAATAAAGACTCATTGATTTACCAAATGAGGCCATCTGCCGGCTGAGCCATGGTTCTGCTCGAGGTTTCTGCCTCTTGAAAGGAAGTTTTTCCTTGCCTCTGTCGCCTAGTGCTTGCTCTTGGTGGGAATTGTTGGGTTTCTGTAAATAATATCACAGAGCATGGTCTAGACCTGCTCTTTTATGAAAAAGTGCTATGAGATAACTGTTGTGATTTGGCATTATATAATTTAAATTGAATTGAATTAAATTAAATAACCTGATACTAGTGAGTTAAGCAGAGTGTGTGTAACAAGGGCCAGCCAACTAATGCATATAGGTCACAGTGATGGGTGTTATATGGGTCTCCAGTAGCAAAGCAGATCGCGCTATGATAAACCACATCTAGTTTATTTAAATGGGAGTTAGAGGAAATTCTATATACCATATCACTGAAGTCAAGAATTGGTAGAATTCATTTTCGTATTTCGCAGAACCAGTAAAGGAATCCCTATGACGGGATAAGAAACCTACTCTGGTCGATGTCTCACTGATCCACACTACCAGGATCTACAGCAAAGACATTGGAATGTCGTTCGGACTGGACAAGTGTGGTCGCATGGTATCAAAAACAGGGAAGATGATCAGAACCGAGGGGGTTGAACTACCAGAAGGCCACATTGCAGATGTTCGGGACAGCTACAAATACCTTGGGGTGCCACAGGCTAATGGAAACCATGAGGAGGCAGCAAGGAAGACCGCCACAGCCAAAT
>JAPMOB010224596.1:0-21531 GCA_029875015.1 Lepomis gibbosus
CTGCTGAGTGCAAAGTAGACACAGCGAGAGGCTCGGGAGCGCGCATGCAGGTGTCAGTCACTGGATTTCGCGGAAAATCCAACCCGGGGCCTTCGAATAGGAATAGGAATACCTGCCTTCAGAGTTAATAGCCAAACCCGGCAAGTTTAGCATTTTAATGTCAGATTGCAACCCCTTCACACACAGGCAATAAAAAAAGGATTCATTTTAGTATAAAAACTACATACAGCCCCTTTAATGTGCCTACCAATATCAATGAGCCAAAAAAAGCTACGGATTTACAGTTTACCTATATAGTAGTAGTAGTAGTATATGTAATCATAACACAGGAGATCTGGAATAACAGCCTACTATCATTTCAGGGGACGACTTAAATGATTAAAGGTTGCAGATTTGTATTCTATCAACAAATCCATTATTCAGAAAAGAGAATATGTTCGGATTTTAGTCTGTTGGTTAGACAAAGCAAATATTTTGAGATTCTGGGACCTTATGACAGCTTGTATTGGAAGTATTTTGGGTCATTTTATATGCTTCATTAGACAGTCAACAGTAGTGAGACGACAAGACTCTAACTGGGGACATTACGCTTCATGGTCAGCACCTTAAACCTCATTTTTCACTATCTTCTTACAATTTACAAATAAAATAATAAATAAATAAAATAATCAACAGTTTAACTGATAGTGAAAATAATCCTTGGTTTCAGCCCAACAATGCAGTACAACCAATCAAGAAGAGAAATTGATGATAAATAGATAAAGCTAAAAAGTATAGGCGACTCCTATAAAGTAGAGAGCAGGTGAGTTTGGTGGCTCAGCTGGGTGCATGGTGAAAAATGTATAGTGTTTTTACCAAATATTAACAGACTTTGATATAAATTAAATTAAGTGGACACATTCGAATAAAAACACACAAGCTGCCAATGATAGTCTTGACCACTTAGCATCACTCGTACACATGGTGGGCAGCATACTGAATAAGTGATGCAAGTGGAGAAATCACACTACATTGTTTTTACTAAATTAGATCAAACAGATCTGGTGAGAAAATACTAACCACCAAAATTACACATGGAAGCTTCAAATGAATGATCGCTAAAAGGGCTTGGGGAAGGAGAACAAGCAGTCCGTCCAGGTGCGGACTGTATCGGACGGCGCTCAGCATTGTTTCATACTGTTGATGTGAATACACCTGCTCTGTATTGTCCGCTCCCCCGACCGCTTGCATGTGAAACTCACCCTCGCCGGCGGATCACAACAAACAGTCCACCAAGCGAAACACAGAGAAACACAGAGGCACAGCACGCACACAGCACCGAGCTACTGTGCAAGCCTCTTCTTCCCTGGCTAAACGCCTGCTGTGTGCGGATGTCACCGTCGTGAATCTGAACCAGTTGCTGAAGGCGGAGAGATGGAGGCAGCCGACTTCCGTCAACAGCTGCTCGGCTTCAACTTCACACGAGGCAGAGGGGAAAGGGGGGCAGCTTTTCATCAAAACAAGGCTAAGAGGCTCATTTTAAAGCTATTTTTTTCTCCACATGAAAAGACACACTATACCTTTGCCACTCTTTTCACGCACGCACGCACCAACACACGCACATTCATCCTTACACGCACCTCCGCCTCCTTCTCTACTCACCACAGCTGTCTCTTCGTGGGAAGGCAGTCTTTGTTGGAGGCTGTCACTCCCATGGCCATCTGCATCACCGTGATATATTTCTGGTACTTCATTTTCTCCTCCTTTACTATTGCTGCTACTGCTGCTGCTACCACTACTTCTACTTCGACTACTACTTCTACTTCTAGGAATCCGCGCGCCACAAAAGCGGCACAGGTGAGCGTGCATTCAAATGTCTGTTATTGTCCCCTGGCACCCGCGGCATCTTCAGTATCAAAAACGCCATTTCCACGTCTGGAGGACTGCTGACAGGGAAAATGTTCCCCGAGGAGCTCAACGAAAGGTACCACGCCGCTTCGACCCATGTCTCTAATCTCATTAGAGCTCAGAATAGATTGGCTAATCCATTCAATTTTAGTCAGGACCGGGTCATTGTGGTGGTTCGCCCCGTAGCGGCCACTTTTTTCTGTCTTTCTTCCTTTTCTGTTTGTTTGTTTGTTTTTACCCCGGTTTGTCTCTGTGGGGTAAAAGAGTCGAGAGAAAGGGACAAACAGAGTCAGAGATAGGATGCAGCGGCGGTGGCACCCAAACGTCTGCGAGGTAGGAAAGAGAGCGCGCGTGTGTCCAACGGGAGAGAGCAGGGGGAGTGACAGAGGAGGAGGGGGGGAGGAGAGAGAGAGAGCGAGCAGAGAGAGGGAGACAGCGATGTAATGGCTTAAAAGGGGGGAACCTACTACTGCTGAGTAATATCAGTGTTGTAAAACATTTTCTCAGGCTTGATCCATGAGGCACAATAAAAACACCAGAGTTTGGGTTAGTAGAAAACACTTGACTTGATAAAAACTGGAGTTCAGAGAGGATGGGGCAGGCTTAAATAGTCTAGGCTGAAGTAAACAACAATTCAATACCAGTTTTGAGGTTTACACAAACTTAAAAATGCGCAAAAGGAAACTGAAGAACAGCAGCAAAACAACATATTACACATAATTAGTATTTCTATTACTACTATTTTTATTTTTACTTAATTTACTTGTGTAAACACCTCTTTATACTGTTTTTTTTTTTACATTTTCCATTTAACCTGCATATATTTCCGTGCTTTTAATTTGTAAAACGTGATGCACATACGCACATTTCTGTAAGGCTCATCCACTGCCTGCAATCTGGAACATTGTAACTCATCCTTTACTAATGTTGCACCATCTTTGCACTATTATTTGAGTTTTTTTTCTACTTCTACTATGAATTTATTATATTTTAAAATGTGTGTCTATTTTGTCTTACAGTGTAGGCCTATATTTAGTATATTTGTGTGATGTGGCAAAACTAGATCGATAAATTGGCCGGGCAGATAAGTTTGAGTTTGTGTCTTCGTTTCATAGTTTGTCCACCAAATGTACAATATACTGCTCACTACCTATTCAGCCACATTTATTTAAAAATACAATGTAACAGATCCTAAAACAATGTTTGTTACATGTACATTTAAAAAATGACTATCAACATTTACTTGATCTCTCAAATATTTACAGTGTATTGGTAGGAGCCACAGTGATATTTATTTCACAATGTGTATCAAGTATCTTGGTATAAATGTTTCCTTTGGGAAAAATTAAGTTTTTCTTTTCTTATGTAAGAACAAGAGACTTGTTTTCATTTCACATAACTACTGACCTTGTTGCTTAAATCTCAATCTCCTTAAGTAGCCACACAGTCTCGCTCTGCAGGTTTGACTGAACGAGGAGGTGAGTCAGTATGATCTCATTGGCAGCTTTGCCAAGCAAGGCTAAATAAGAAATCACTCCAAAAGGACAGAAGTAACATTAAAAACAATCAAATTCATAGTTTTTTTATTTTATTTTATATGGTAATAATAAATAAATAAATAATAATACAATTTTCTATTGGTTTCAAGTCTCTATGACATGTGTTTTATTTTTTCATCTCTTAAGGCCAAGCCAGAGAGTAATGTGAGGCCCAGGTCATTTTTACTCAACCTTTGGGGGCTTATAGTTTTCAGAGTCTCTGAAGATCAATTCAGTGATTGATTCGGTGTCAAATTTAAAGGCCCAGTAAACCCGAGTCTTTAGTGAGTCCTCAAGGACGAGGGGGGCATCAGAGGAGTGAGTCCTCGTGCACAAGATCTAACAGTGAGTCCCTGTGTGCTGCATGGAGTCTGTCTAAGAGGCAAAACAGTGTTTTCTTTAGGACTGTGGAGTGATTAGGAGGAGTGTGATGTAACCATAACGACTGTTCACAGACTCTCTCTGTATAAACCCCTTGGGCAGGACCATCAACCTTTAAAGTTGGCAGTGAAGCTGGAGAGCATCCCACATTTTTTTACTATGAAACTGAACCATGAGGTGAAACTGCAAATCACTGTCACTGTGTTTACATATTTGCTCAGACTAATAAAGAGAATGAAGGAAGGGAGAACTGCAGTGTATAAACCATAGTCCTCTTGAGATGGCCCATGCACCAGAAAAAGTAAATCTAGATATAAACTCTATCAGGAATGAATAACACCACAATAAAATTGCCAAGGAGTGAAGTCAGACAGCCAGTGCAAAGGCAGGTAACTCCTGCTGGATGGGGCAAGCTGGTGAGCAGCTGGTGGGGAAGGTCAGTGGGGAAACTGCTGTTATCAGCACTGCTTGATATTGGCAGCTATGAAAACAACAGAAAATTCACCAAAATAAACCTCAGCACAGTCCACCTCTACTTTCCTCCAACTCCTCTGATGTTTTTTTTTTTTTTTTTTTACAGTTTTTGGAGTTGGAAAGAGGATTAAGTAAACACACACACACACACACACACACACACACAGAGGCACACCAGTAGCCTGAAGGAGACTGAGGATGGTGAGGTCACTACAGCAGTGATATGGTCTTTAGCCAGGACAGTGGAGACTGTGAATGACGCACAGCACTCAGCAGACCGACAATATTCCCTTTAATCCCTGCTAATAAATATGATTTACTGGTACTTGGTGATACTGACTTGCAAATGGACTCCATCAGCCCACACACTCAAAATAGGTCCTCTATGTCTAAGAGCTCAGTATATAGCATTTGCTAATTTTGCTGGCCTCAAACATTAAGAATTGCTGGATGGTTCAGTTATTTGTCATTTGCTTGATGGCCACAAGGAAATGTTTATCTGTGTGCATCTTTAAACTTGCACCAGGAGTCTATTTCATCATATTTACATTCACAGATATAAACGGCTAACTTGCCCAATATCCAGCTGTCACAGTTTTGATATTACAGTTGTTTAGGGAGAGATGGAGAAGAGCACTGGATTGGTTTGAGAGTGAGATTTCCCTCAGGAGCAGCCACCATCCAAATGTGTTGATCCCCCAACCACACACACACCGTAAATTACACTATCCCCTGGCCCCTGGCCACGATTAATCACATGACCACAGCAGCCAGATTAAATCTGTAGCCTTGGACTGTTCTCCTGTCTCACTCTTTCTCTGCCTCTCTTTCATGCACGCGGCATACAAATAATCAACGAGCACACACAGCAAGAGTAGACATTCACTGAGCATATAATAACACACATACAGATTACAAGTTTGAGTGTGTTACCATGGACGTTAGTCAGTGTGTCATCATCCACCTGTTATCTCTTACTTCTTGTATAGTTATCATACCCATCCCGAAACACTGTGAAGGCTACAGCACTCTATCTCAGTGCAACGTGGATGCTGTATGCACCCTGTAACTCAACACTTCACTGCAGAGCTTTAATTTCTCGCTGCCAGACCTGCATCGCCACGGCAACACTGGCTTTGGGCCGTGCTAAGGTGGCCCTGATACATGATACACTGCCATATTCAAAAGCAAAGTGATTGGTGAGTTGAACAGGTATGAGAAAAAGAGCTCTTCACTTTCATATAGAGCTCAAACAATTAATTGGCAGCTATTCTGATAATCAGTGAATTGTTTGAGTCAGTTTTCAACAATGAATTCCAAACAATTTGATGGTTCAATCTTCTCACATGTGTAGAGTTTCTCAAATGTGAAGACAATCTATAGGTTTTGCAAATTTGAAGCCTCAGGGAGTCATGACAGACATTTTTTACTGTTTTATATGACAAATGATTGACTGATTATCAGGTGATGAGCTCTACAGCTGTAATACAGTGAATAGAGTCTTCAGTCTTGATTGAAAGATTTCTACTGAGCCTGCTACTAGGTGTGGTGGAAGGCCGTTCCAGAGATAAGGGGTGGTAGGCAAATGCTCTGAAACCAACACATTTTTGTTAACAGAAGGTATGTACAGGAGACCCGCATTGAGAGCAACATGGTGTAAATGGGATAATAAGCTTAGATAAATAAGGTGGTGTCTAATTCCATGCATAGACCTTAAAATCAGCTCTAGCTTGCACTGCCAGTGCCAGTGAAGAGCAGCCAGAATGGGAGTTATCTTTTTTTTTCTTGTCAAGATCCTAGCTGCAGCATTGTGAACAAGTTGAAGGCTTCTAGCAATACAACAAGGAAGATCAGAGAACAGGGCATTACAATAAGCAAGCCTGGAAGATACAGAATCAGAATCAGAAAGAGCTTTATTGCAAGTAGTATTTTACACGTACGAGGAATTTGCTTTAGCGATAAGGTGCTACACGCAGACAAACATACAGTTGACATAAATAAATGTAGAAATATATAAACATGGATGCATGCAGGGATTATAGTTTTGACATTAAGGAATGATACATCAGATTTTAACAATATTGCTAACAGGTTGCAGCCCTCCTTTCATTATGGTCTTTGATATGCATCATATGAGAAAAATCTATGGGCTCAAAAATGATTATTAATTTGAATGTAGGATTCTCAAGTCAACTGAAATCAGTTGATAAGATTTGTCTCTTACCATTAAATAGCTGTCCCTCCCAGTGAAATCATAACTCACATTAAAGTAATGTACTAAACATTATGATGTAATGAAACAAATTGCAGTGTTTATAATATGCCTATTAGGTTAAATGTGCTTCTTTACATCAAGCTTCCCTTTAATGTAGACTAACTAGGAAGGTGCAAAATTATGACAAGTACATGGAGAACGCTACTAAAATGGGACGCTGAATTAAGTAATATATGCAGTGGCAGAATGTCACTGTGGAGAACATCCTTTTATAATTTGGATTGTAAATGGTGAGCTAGAATTAGATCTAACATGGTACTGGGTCCACTTCCAAACCGATCTGAGATGCAAGACCATCTAATAATGGTATAATGCTGTACTGATATGATACTGTACTGTAATACAGAGGTTATTATAGCACTTATGGTTATTTTTCTCTATTTTTGTTTATTTAACGAAGACAATGAAGATTAAAATGAAGAAAAGCAACAGATATAATGTATGTAGGAGGTCTAGCTAAAGTTAATTTGCAGCACCTGCAACCTCTGGTTTATATGAGGGATAAGGGAAAATGCAAAGAAAAATTGCAGATGCCAGAATGGAAAAGTGTACGTCCATACTGCAATGCATGCATTGTGGAAAAGAGAAACAACGAACAGCAGCATCTGCCAGATAAAAACCCACCTGTCACATGTGTGAAACTTGCCAGAGAGCAGTGAGGTGATAAGAAGGCACACATGGACTGCCAGACACGGAAGCTGCAGAGGATGCATACAGCATATGAATCCAACCAAGGGTAATGCAAAATGTAAATTAAACAGTTGTTGAAGTGAGTGTGCCTGCTGTTGTTTCAAAATTGCGTGTGAAATGCAAGGGACACAACTGAAGTGAAAACACATGCGCACGCTATACTGTTTTTGAGTCTACTTCTGAGTGTCTGTCTGGGCTCTATCTTAGGTCAAAGCTACAGAGAGGAGGGTATAAACCTGGATAAGGCCACAATCAGACAGAGAAACCTGTGAAACATGAGGCACCTTTTTTATTGAAGCCTAGAAGAGTAGCTTGCTGTGTTTTTTTATTTCTCAGCAACCACCAAATTACCTGTCCTTAGCCTAACTGCAATTTTGCTGTGATGTAAACTCACAAATCTGACTCATTTGGAAAATGGGAAAAAAACAAACTCCAAGCGTTTAAAGTGCGAGACCCGCGTGATGCACGCTTACCGCCTATAGAAAAAACAACTGGCTCTGTCTTGCCAGGGCCTGAAAACAATTTACTGTGGTGGCCATGTTAGCCCCAAGTCCATCTGTTGCAAGGTAACAGGTGAAAACAGACTTAAAAAAAACCTCAGCATGACACTGCTTTAGGGTAGAGCATGGTAGAGGTGGTGAGGTGTTGGAGGTTGAGTGCAAGAAACAGGAAAGACTGGGAATGAACGCCAGGAGCCATGGATACTAAATGGCTGCTGTTGCTGCTCCGACAGTGATTTATGGTTCAGCTTCAGGGGTGTTGGGCGTGTGGGGAAGGAAAACAAGGACGGCTGCACATGAAGGGATCTACATGTAAACAGATATTCTGCCTGACAGTTGCAGTGAAAACAGAATTTACATTGTAACTTTGTGTGTGACTCCTTATACCAGTGTGTGTATAACAGTATTACTTGACATTAAAGTGAAGCTTCTGTGCCTCCAGTCAGCAGGGTTTGACACGGGCAACCTTCTGCACTCCCGCTGTCACCTTTATTAACAGACTGCCAGGTGGAGACTTTCTCTCCAAAGTGTCCCGCTGTAGCCTCAAATTTGCTGAGGTAAGTGATGAACAGAGGCACCAAGAGCCTGATGGAGGGAGCGGCTCTCCCTCCTGTTTAAAAGCACCGTTTACAGGTAACACACTGCAGCAGTATAGACTGTTTCCCACACTACAATACAAAGTATTAAGTGGTCTACTATGTTGTTACATCTGTAACTGGGATGATACAACACTATTCTATTTTAATTTATTGTGTTTTTTTTTCTATCTGTTGTGTTATATCTGGCCAATAAAACCATAACGATAATTATCTCAGTACAATTATGCTCGATAACAATATAAATGATTCAGTTCAATAAATGTTAGACTTAATTCATTTGAATCACAAACGAATCAGTACTTATTTTTTTCTATTAAGATATTTGATTTGTTGAGAAAAAAGCACTGAAAAAAGATTTTACTTAATTTTACGCATACATAGATTTTATGATTGTAATTTTATGTTCTACCTAAGATTGGTGAAATAATCCACCGTTTGGCAGTGTTTGCCACCGTAATGTTTTGACCACTTAAGAACAGTTTAAAATGCAATTGCCCGTTTTATCAATTTTCATGCAGGAGCAAAAATCAACCCTCAAAGTTGAAAGCAATAATGATTTGACATTTATCATGGTAAGTATCAATATCAACTGATGTGCAATTTTTTATGGCGATAACACTTTTGGCCATATAGCCCAGCCCTAATCTGGAGCTGCTGTGACAAGCTAATTGTGGGATCAATAAAGTCTATCTTATCTTATCTTTGTCTGCCATCCAATGGGTATTTTTTTTACATGTTACACTGGAAATGAATGCACAGCTGCTGATCACAGGGTGACAAAACGTGCTGCGTATAAGATGGATTTGAACACAACAATTTCAAGGATTTATTACATTGTTTGACTACCAGACTGTTTTAAATGTAGGGAAATGTAATCTTGTTGGTATTGTGAGGTTACCAGGCAACCAGCAAAGGTCTCTAGGAAGACACAGCTCCCTGTCGGGAAATAGTCCAGCACATAGCATCCCATAAAACAACCATGATATGATGTGTTAGTTAGAGAGCTTTAGAGGGCAGATTTTGTTACCTTTGTGCAGAGGCATGCTATGTGTTTCCCGGTTTCCAGTGTTTATGCTAAGCTAAGGTGAGCAACTCCTGGTTGTGGCTTTATATTTATTGGGGAGATATGGGAGTAATAATCTTCTCGACCTCTTAACTTACTCTCAACAAGAAAGTGAATATGGGTATTTCCTAAAATGTTAAACTATTTAAATTATACATAGTGTTAGTGTCCTACAGACGAAACAGGGGGTGGTAAAAGGTAAGGTTTTGTGATTGTGTGTATATGTTTCTTTGAACCGTAAGAAAGGCTGCGTGTTAAGTTTAGCTTCTGCCATTTAACATCTTCTGTTAAGCTTTTAAAGACACAGTAGATTAAAGCCACAATATAAAGTCATGAGTGGTCCTTATTTAGAATCAATGTGCTGCTCTTTAAAAGAATACGTATACAGCATGAGGGAAAAAACTAGGATAAGCAATGAACAAGTTAAGCCCCTGGGCTCAACCTTCAAATGACACTCCTGAGGTATAAAACATGCTGAAAGACTTGGAAAGAGATTTTAGAATCAATGGATTTTTGTTACTTAGTGAAGGTTGACAGAACATACTTGCTTTTTTAAGTGATGCCCTGCTTGACATTCCCACAGTTTCACGCATACACACCGGGGAGCTGCTCAGTACAACCACATTCCTCTGACAGAGCATAGTTAGATATTTTAAAGCAAGTTTAAAAGGGATATTTCAGACAAACAGTTTGACTTTGCATTTTATTTTCATTGTCTATCCACTTTGTGATTAACTTGATTTTTCTTTAGCGCACAGTTATAAATTAATTAAGTTAAATCCTCAACACGTGTCATGAATGAATGTTGTTTTTTCCCTACTAATCATGCATGTAGTCGGCTGCGTTTTTGTATACAGTGCAGTGCTTCAGGTGCTGCCATGCGGCCATACATGTGTGTGTTGTAGGCTGTCACTTTGCATCTTATCACAGTAATCTCAGTAAAGAGTGAGAATAGAATATTACACCATCTGTGTATGCCCATACATTCATATAAGCAAGGCATGTCAAGTGCTAATTTGCTGCTGTCAATGTACTGTACTACCTCAACTATAAACAAACAGACATCTTATCCTTTTTGTCCTCCTAAAGTCTGATGTATAAAGATAACTGCTTACCACATAACAGTAACAAGATGCACATACATTTTTTGTTGAGGTGCTGGTGCTGAAATTTAATGTATAAAAAGGAAAACTAGGAAAAACGGAAAATCTGAGTGGCTCACTTTGTGCGGTAATCATTTACTAAGGCAAGCTTTCGTCAGAGACTAGGGACTTTCTAATGTGAAATAAACAACATTAAGATGGGGGAGGGGGAGGGTAAAATATTACATCCCAGTACTTTTAGGTTGCTGGTCAAAAACAGTGTATTCCTATGAGTAAACATATGGTGCTAAAGGAAGCTTTCTGCTGTCAAAAACATCAAAGTCTGAGTTGTCTATTTATGTACGCTCAGATTAGTGTCTCTTAAAAGATTGCTGGGTCATAGTGACAAACAACTGCATTATTCATACTGCAAAGTAACTATTAACTGGATGCTTTAGATACAGCTTAACTGTAGCAGAATAAACATTGGGATGTTGGCTTTGAAATGGAGTTAAGGCATGAATAATAATTTGACACTTTGATCTCTGTAGACCATAGTTCATAATATTTGTCTTTTCTGGTCAGTAATTTGCTATATAATCTACAAAATAAATGTGTAAGGGTTATTATGTTTCTGAACTGCATATGTCCTGTACCCTCTTGTAACAACCCTTGTTGTTACCCTATAAAAAACAGATGTGTAAAGCAAAATAACTGGGCAAACACTGCTGCGTATGTAACTTGCATTTGTCTTTAGAGTGCAAAAACCCAAGGTTGACACAACATACACAAGTAGTGGTTGATATTCTCAAGTGATGATGGTCTGTGGTTCGGCAGCCAATGAACAGAGTGGACAGGCAAACCAAACCACAGCGAAGCCAGTCAGCTTGCGCGTCAAAAATGAAACACGAGATGGGAGAGATCAGACAGTCCTTTGAAAGTCCACGTGACAGGAGTACGAATGCCTTAGCGCCTGTGTGTCTCTACTGTATGTGAGTGCATCATAAAGTCCTTTGCCTTTTATTGCTATGGCTGGACTGTGTGATGCATTTTTTACAACTTTAAACCCCACTCTACAATACACATGGCTGACGTGCTTCAGTGAGCAACACACTCCTCCAGGAGCAGTCTTCTCGCAACGAGACAACACACATACCAGATTGGATACCAGATTGAATAGCGATAACAAAAGAAATGTTTGAAATGGAGAAACTGACGTTTTCTTTAAGGCTTTGTAGCAATGAATTCCAAAGTGTTGGTCCAAATGGTGTGTGTACATGAATGTAGATTTTACATAACAGGAATGGAAAAACGTTGTGGCCTATTCAGTTCTGGTCTACTAATATTATACTTACAATTTCTTTACATCCTTTTGTGATTTATTTTTGCAGTGCGGTCACACTGAGTTTCTATGTGTATTTGGACTGGATGGTTAAAGACTGATATGGACGGGGAGTGATCCTGACTTGATGCAGTGTTGGTGTCTTAATATGCCTCGCTCTCTTCCTGGGACAATGCTTCTGATGGAAAGTATCCCTTAACACAAAACTAACTGCAGTACCACTAACATTTGAGCTGTGTTGTATTGGTGACCTGGTGACCCTGTGCAACTATGTTCCCCTAGAAAATTGGAAGAAAAAAAAGACAACACGCATACCAACATGCACCAACAAGCCTCTTACTCTGACAACTTGGGACTGGAGTATTAGTGACACATATGGAGTGTTTGGCAACCACATGTTGGTCTAAATATAAGAAACTTGTAATACTGTGCCTATTAGACAGAAATCCCTTGGTCATGACAGTAACAAGATGCATCAACATGTACATTTCTGGATTTTTTACCTTTTCATCTATACACCACATCCAGTTAATTTCTGTTTTCTTTTCTTTTCTTTATATTGTGAGAACTAAATGTATTACATTTAGCTGTGGCCTGGAGACACTTCGAGCCACATAATACAGAAACAATATTTTGCTATTTGTTCTTATTTCTCCAAACTATTTACTATTGCATTTTTGATAACATTTGACTTTGGTTCAAACGTAGTTTTTTATTTTTCTAAATTTCAGTTGGATTGTGTGATAGCACCATTTTGGGGTAACAGTAGAGTACATTAAATACATGCAGAAAACTTGTGCACGGGTCAGAACCCCATCCCGTTTAACTGCATGACGATGCTAAAAAAGTGCTATAATATGCTAAATTATCGAAAACAAAATGAAAAAGTGTGTATGGGGTGGGTGAGTGAGTGGAGTACATATGTATGTATGTAAGAGAGAGAAAGAGAGAGAGAGAGATTCTGCTGCACTGAGCAGATCTGCAGGGCCACGGTCAAGGTCACAGCAGGCGTACTTCCCGCCAGAGGCAGAGGTAACCTGAACCAACAACTGCAATGCAAGAGAGCCCTCAGCCTTGGTGTGAAATAAAAAATGCTTGCCCTTGTGCTGGTGTGAATGGCGATCTGTGAAAACATATGCAGGGTTCACGCACATAAGAGACATTTCATGTGGTTTCCAAACTGTCCACAGATTGGATTTTAATCTAGGCAGTACGGTAATGCTTTCCTTTCTTAGTCTGACATGGCTATCCTGCTGCAGATTTTCAATCGTTCCACATAATGACATTGTTATAAGTAGTTGCCGCTGTGCTAAATCATAATTAATCAATACGTCAAGTTGAGTCAGACATGAAATAATCATAATTACATGAATTAGTAATTGACAGAGAGGTAATCTAGTTTAACAGAACCTTCTTTCTTTTTCCTTGATGCATTATACCCAGTAAAATATTCCACAGCTACTAAATTTTTCTTTCGTGTGCTTTCATCTATAAAGGTAAAACCCTAAGAAGGCATAAGCAGATTATGTCGATAGACTAGTTCTAGACTGGTATTAGTGAACATTTTTGGTGGAGTAAAACGACCCAATTAGGTAACAGAAGAGTAAGATGGTGTGTGAAATCAGAGATGGACATGACAAGGCAACCTGAGATACCTGGAAGTCTCTATTCAAGGTAGCTGCTAGATGGGGACCACAACCTCAGTCTTGGAGGGGACATTTCTCATCCTGACTGCATCATACTGCACTGCAAACAACCCCACAACATATTGAAGATTACAGTAAAGCCAGCTCTGTACAGGCAGAACAGCATCATCTACAACTAGCAGGGACGCCACCGCCTCTTGTCAAGACTCCCCTGCCTATCCTGGTTGTGTTTGACTTCATGCTAAGAAAGCAAACATAGTGTATGACACAGAACAAATTAAATACTCTGTAGTATCTCCCATAAGATGTCTTGGGAAACAGCTTTGTAAGTGCTCTCTAAATCCATCATATACATGTAGACTAGATCAGCAAATTCTGAACACACCACTGATCCACTTTAACACAACTAGCAAAGAAGCCAAACTAGATTTAAATCACTCCTCAACCTCAATCAGTACTGAAATTAGTCCATTAACTTATAAGTCACACTACAGAAAACACTGACAACAATTATGATAATCGAAAATAATTTGAGTCATTTATCATGCAAAAACATTAGCATGGTTCCAGCTTCTCAAACGGAGTGATTTGATGCTGCTTCTTTTTTATGTTTCATAGTAGTGCAAAACATTGCATTTTTCATTGGTAGTCAAACAAAAAAGCATTTAGAGAAGTCAACTTGTTCTCTAGGAAATTGTGATAAGCATGGATTAAAGAAATAGTTTGACAATTTGGGAAATAGGCCCGATTATCTTAGCTTAGCATAAAGACTGGAAACAGCAGTAATAGGACAGCATAGCTCTTTCCAAAAGCAACAAAATCTGCATCCAGATCCTCTCATGAATTAACATGCGTGACTTCCAGGAGTCTCCACTTGTTGCCCGGCAACCTCACAGTGCCATTAGGACTGCTGCTCCCCTGTATCCAGTCGTAATGCTAAAACTCTGCTAATCGGCTGCTGGCTGGCTTCTGCTTCATATAGACCATACATACTGTATATGAGAGTGTATTCTTTCATCTAACTCTCGGCAAGAGAGCAAATGAGTGCATTTCCCAAAATGTCAAACTGTTCCTTTAATAAAAACAAATAATAATCTAGAGATGAATCCACATTGTAAATAATTGTTAGTGGAAGTCATACTCTTAATTACTGGTAAAATATAACAAAGAGTTGTCCTTCCTGGAGGGTACCAGCTTCTTTATCATCACTGAGGTCATAAGCAGAAAGTTCCAAGTTTTGGAGTGACAGAAGATGATGAAATCATAAATGACCCCAGGTAAATTAGCAGGCCATTTCAGTCAGCGATTTTGACTGTCGAGTGACTCAAGCTGTATGTTCCTGCCCTACGGAGGCACGCAGAGCAACAGTCAGAAACATTTTAACCAAATGCTGTTCCTCTTTGTAAAAAATCCAGTCAGCTTGTCCCCTGCTCTCGTTGCCTCTTAGGGGAGATCTACAACAGTAACACAAACTGGCAGAGTAGTCTCAACAGTTTAGAATTTGCCACAATAATGATAGCCTCAGCCTTCCTGCTATTTGGCCTTGGCAAGCAAGAGAAGAGTCATAAAATAAGCAACCTTAAACAAACCAGAGCATATTTTTAAAACTATTAATATGAACTTCTTTTAATGTAAGCTTTGGGCATTCCTTTTATTCCTTCCTTTAACCCTTTAACACTATCAATGCTTTTCTATTGGTATTTATTGTAAATGACCTTGGTAGCTCCTACTTAACGTTAGTACCTGTTTCCCACTAACAGTCTAAGAAAGGCAGCTTAATGAAATGACATGGTAGAGACCGAGTACTGTAGAGTCTAGAATACGTGTTCTTTTTTTTCAGTGACAGCAGGTTACAGAAAACAGAGTTGTAAGTTTGAGAGACACTGCCAAAACACAAGCTGTGTGAGTGAGTGTTAAAAGAAAAGTACAGGGCCTGTGTTTAGACAGGGGCATCCTGTGCTGGTAAAACAAGAAGGAACAGGTCTCTGGATCACAGCGTCTCAGGGACAAATAAGCCAGACGACCAATAATATTCTCAAGTTGTTCACAACTGTTCTGTTTACATCGTTTCACAATAAATGGGAACTCCTGACACTCCTGTCAGTTTCTGTTTTAGTGATGGTGTATGTAAACTTTGTTAACATAAGAAGAAGACTTTTCAAACATTTAAGTGGCTATTAATCATTAGTAATAGTTATCATGGTAATATCCCAACAGATATGGGTGATGTAAGTCCATCAGAGAAACCAGAGTGTCTGATAATGATGTAAAAGAATGGTGATTTGGACACAGCCACCCTTCCTAGGTTTGCTGGGCAGTGGAGGAAAAAAAGTACATTTATTTAAGTATGTAAGGACATCTACAAGATACTTGCACTTTGCTTGAGAATTTCCATTTTAACCAAAGTATGCTACTTTATACTCCAATCCATTTCAGGGGGGAAAAATGTAGATTAATTTGACATTTGTTCCTCTTTGCTGTGCAGATTAAACATTTTTAAATGTCCATACAAAATATGATGACTATTGTTCAAACAACCTAGAAATATATAAAATTGATTAAATTCCATCCATCCATCGTCAACCGCTTATCCTGCGTACAGGGTCACGGGAGCCTATCCCAGCTGACATTGGGCGAAAGGCAGGGTACACCCTGGACAGGTCGCCAGTCCATCGCAGGGCCACACACAGACAATCACATTCACACCTAAGGACAATTTAGAGATACCAATCAACCTAGCCTGCATCTCTTTGGATGGTTGGAGGAAGCCGGAGCACCCGGAGAGAACCCACGCGGACACGGGGAGAACATACAAACTCCACACAGAAAGGCCGGGACAACCGGGGTTTGAACCCATGACCTTCTTGCTGTGAGGCGACAGTGTTAAGCACTGCACCACCGTGCTGCCCATTGGTTAAATTACCTACCTTTAATTTTTGAGTATTAACAATACAATATTATAATATCTACATTATAATACTGCCACGAGTGCTTTTACTTTTTACACAGTAAGCACATTTTGTGGATAATACTTAATGGAGAGTACTAGTATTGCACTTCATTATAGTTATAGGACTCACAAAAGTCATATGGGTCATGCTCCAAACTAATGGGTAATAAACCTTTATGTGTAAAATTGATGGAGTTTAAGTTTTTGATTTATGACTTTCACTTGTAAGTATAAGTACTTTTGCATTGTGGCATTGTTGCCTTTATTTAAGTACCCCATGGAGTTTTAGACCTCTAGTAGCACGTTAATAATGTGGGTGTCTAAGTGTTAAAAAAAACGGTTTTACAAATGTTTTATGGGGAAGGATGTGCATTTAACTGCTGTCCACAGGGACAAAACATAGAACACTGGGTAAAATTTAGGTTCATGTCTAAAGGTAAAGTTACAGACAGTTAGAGACGATGATCAAAGTGAAAGAAGTAAGGGAAGTCAGGTCATTAATCTAGATGGCTGGTGCTCAGCAGGGTGTTAACCCCAGGGCACCACTAAGCCATATCTTGTGATGCCATCCTCCAAACTCCAAAAGATGACTCATCGTGGACCCAAGCAACTAAGAGGGCAATAACATTCACACATGGTCTGGCATAGCAGCACGACAGTCCTTGGTGAGACACAAACTTAGCTATAGTCAGTCAAAACTTTGATTCTGTTAGCAGTTTCTGTCTAGCAGGTGTCCTCTGTTCAAATACATCTTTCACTCTGTGTGTTGCCTAACCAATTCCTCTGTGCAGCCTTGCGAATGTATAAACACGTGCCTGCATGTGCACATGAATGTGATGCATGTATGAGTCTACAGTATATGCTTGCCTCAGAGTGACTCTGTTCCCCTAAAGGTAAGCCTGTGGAGCCTGCGATGTTTTCTTTCACCCTAATGTCAGGCGCTGCTCAGCTGTTGCCTACATGGCTTCTTAACGGTCTGGGGAGCAATGTACCCTCCTGTCCCTCCTCTGCACACCAACAAACCCCAGTGACCCAACCAGGGTTAAAGGTCAGCATAAAGCCCACAGCTAGCACCGGAGCGGTCACTCTAGAAAAGTTTCCTTGTCTCCTCTGCTTCACTTTCACTGAGATACATGTGTGAGTTCACATGGATGTGAAAACACATTTGCCTGTGGAGGTTATAGACATTTTCACATTCAATTTGGGTTTTAACTCTATATGGGACTAAGTAGGTTAGAATTGGATTACTGTATAGTTTTACCAATCATGTAGATTTTCAGTTGTAGAAATTCCTCCAGTAAGATCCATAAGATGCCTGATTATCATCGCCAGGTAAATCTCCCTGTATAAGCAGTTAGGACTGCAACTAAGGATTACTTTCATTATCGATTAATCTGTCAATCATTGTCACAATTGATCGGTTAGCAACATTCCTGCGCTGGCGCACCACATTCCTGCGCTGGCGCACCATGAGTAATGATTGGTTTCAATGGAGGGATTAACTCAGAGCCATGTGGAGAGCTCTATGATCTGCCATTGCTGTAAATAAAAATGATCCATTGGAAAAAGCTTATTATGGAGAATTATTTATTGTTGACTTTGTTTGTTATGATTGCATTAATATGATTTTGTCACATTATAATGTATGCAGACTTGCCATAACACCACTTGAATTGAAATTGAACAAAGATGATGCAACATTTTTTAAAGTTTGAATTTGAAAGCAGCTTCAAGTGTGGTGTACATAGTATAATTTGCATGTGAGATTCCTATCACACTTTCCCTGCAGCTCCGACAGACAGAGAAAACACAAAACACCTCTATGTAGCTAACACTATGCAGCAGCTGCCTTCCCACATCCTACTTTCTGTTTAAACACAACATAAAGAGAAAAAACAGCAGCATTATGTTAATGAGATCACATTATGTATTATAGCTGGCTAATGTGTGTATTCAAATCAGCAAAAAACTGGTTATACAACACAACAGTGACAATCAGAAAAATAGCTTATTTGCTAATGTTGTGATTATGTCACTACAGAGTCAGTTACTGAGGTTAGCCATAATGGTAAACAGTTTATGGATACCAAGAAAATTAATCTGTGGATCAGTAATACAGATATACTCTACAGGACACTGTGAAAAATTTTATATAAAATCAATAGAGAAACGGTGTATGGGTAAAATAATCACACAAGAATGCATCTTTTTTGGAAAATCCAGCAATTTAAATACCTGCCAAATCAAAGTACTTCATCACATTGGTGCAAAAATCATATAAGAGGAGTCGACAGCCATACTGGCATCTCTGTAAAGCTACAGTACTTATGTACAACTACGCTTTGACCTAAATGTTGGCACGTCGGCATGATCACCATGACAATGCTAACATGATGACAAGCAGGTATTACGTTTACCATTTAGATTAGCGTGTTAGCATGCTAATGTTTGCTAATTAGCACTAAAAAAACACAGAACATCTGAGGTTGATGGGAATGGGAAGTGTTTTAATTTATCATGAGGGAGGAATGAAGTCAGTACCAAATATTTTTACAATCCATGCAGTTATGCAATATCACAACTATCAACATGCAGGTGGCGCTGCAGAAAAACTTAAGGCATCACCAAATCTTCCTCTGGGCAGCGTTCATGTACAAAATTTGATGGCAGTCCATCCAACAGTTATTGAGATATTTCAGTCTCGACCAAAGTGACTGACCAACACACAGACTGACATTGTCATCCATAAAGCCACGCCACTAGCATGGCTAAAAATCAATAACATAGAGCACTCCGCCTCACCAGTTTACAATATTGCCCACAATGACCTAATTTACGCAGAATGATAAAGCGAGTTACCACGCTATGCTGTCCTCATTTGTGAAACTTCTGACATTAATCACTTTAGGACATATTTACCAGTCCCTGTGCGCAGCCTCTTTGATATTAACCCGCTTAACGAAGCTGTCTGACACTCCATATTTTCAGTTTAGCAGTGGACACTCTGGGCTGCAATTCCATGTTACAGGTTAGAGACACAAGTGAGTGAAAGAGACACTACATCAAAGATGAGGCTGAGAATAAAACCCCATCCTGCGGTGGCCTTAATCCTTCAACACCTGCGATTTGAAGCACACTCCTTTGATGTTGTTGGTTCAGCTGGAGAGAAAGAGACTTGATAGGGAAACAGAGAAAGAGAGCGATGGGGAGATAATAGACTGCTCATTTAACACTGAACTAAAGTAAATGCAAGTTAAATTGACAGATTGGCAAATTACTTCTTCTATAACTCTTCAGTAATAAACTCCAGTAAGGTTTACTGCTCCATCTCACTGAAAAACTACTGTATGAGAATGCTGACTGGCTTTCTGGTGATGTCTGGAGGAAGCAAATATATAACATTCAAAGCCAGAAGCAATTCATAAAGAGTTGTTATTGATCTAGTCTGGGTGCTCTGGACTATAAAATAATGTCCAGACCTCGACAACACAAATGTATCCACCGTCCTCACATGCTTGAAAGAATAATTTTAAAATGTTTTTTTTCTTTTTTTGTACTATTTTATCTGTGTAATGTTTTATTATGCTGCCCATTATTTACACATCTCATTAAAGATTACATAAATGCTTGAATTTCCCTGAGTGCAGCCAAAAAAACATTGAATTAAAGAAGGTTGCACAATAGCTCTTACTCCGTAATGACTTTATAGTTTTCATATTGTACTGTTACAAACCAGAGCGTAAACGATTAGTTGATTAATGGATTAGTAACATTAGTTAACTAATTATTTAAGCGATTCTTAAAGCTCAAACTTTACTGGTTTCAGCCACTCCAATTAAATTTATGCATTGTTGTTTGGATAAAACTGATAATAAAAAGCTTCCACTTTGAGCCCTGGGAAAATATGACGGGAATTATTCACTATTTTCTGACGTCTGAAAGACCAAACAATCAGTTAATGCAGAAAATAACTGTCAGATGAATCTAAATCTAAAAAAAAACTACCAAACACACAACAACCAGCTGCAATAATACAACAACAATACAACAATATAGGCTACCAGACAAAGGAATAATATCATAAGCGACAGAGGGGAGATGGATGAGCCGGGGCTGCCAGCTCTGCCACCACAGGCCATTCACTCTGTCCAGCAGGAGGGAAGCTGAAAGGACAAAATCAGCACAACAGCAAACAAAGGGGAGGAAGAGGACAAATACTGTATTTTTTACATAATTCAGATTATGTGAATTATTCCGGGACATCGGAGAACAGACAAAAGACCAGAGTCAAAGAAAAGAATAAAAGAGACATGTAAAAGCAAAAAAGCTGCAGCAAACAATTATATCTGATGATTTTTAAAAATGGTTTACTGAATAAAATAGCATAACAGTTTCATAAAACTTAAAGGGGCTATATGTAGTTTTTCTACTAAAATGACTTTTTTATCGCCTGTGTGTGAAGGGGTTGTAATCTGACATTAAAATGATCCACTTGCCGGGTTTGGCTATTAACTCTCAAGGCAGGTATTCCTATTCGAAGGCTCCGGGTCGGATTTTCCGCGAAATCCAGTGACTGACACCTGCATACGCGCTCCTGAGCCTCTCGCTGTGTCTACTTTGCACTCAGCAGCAACGACACGGCAACTTACGACATGGAGTCTGCTAACACTAAGAAAGACCTGCTCCCAGCACAACACAGACTCCAACATAAACTCAACTTGTCAAAGCCTGCAAGAAATGATGTAACGGTACAAAGCTAATGTGGAGCGATTTGTTTACTATCCCATAGTGATGCAGCCACGAGCAGCTAACTAACGCTACAGTAACGTTAGCTTGGACCCGCCGCTGTTTGCTTCGTAACATTCAATTTTTATTGCCTTATACTGTTACACAGCTTCTCCACCACTCGGTCACTGTAACTAACATGACCCACATAATATACCAGCCAGAGGAAGAGCCATCCACTAACACTAGTAACAGTAAATTTACTTGGGTCTGTTATAAAGTGTGACGCAATCTTATAATATTCAGTCCAGCTCACCACCTGTTTCATTACCCTCCAATACATATAGCTGTGCTGACGTTGCTGAGCCTCCAGGGACAG
>JAPMOB010224603.1:0-11936 GCA_029875015.1 Lepomis gibbosus
CGTGTTTCCAGAGTCTGCATTTTGGCACTACTTCCAGAGCACACAGCAATCTTTGACAGTTACATTTATTTATATAAGGGGCCGCATGTGAAACACATTCATCTGTTTAAGAGAAGAGATGCTTTGTTCTAGTTTAGCTACGAGCTAATTTCCACCTGTAGTCCCTGGGCAGGTGAAGGAAACAATAAACAGAATAAACAACATCTTTGCCACTACTGACGGACCAACAAACTATTGATACACACATATGCACACATACACCAACACATTTTATTTCAAAATACGTATATCCTAAGTTATAAAAGCAGGTAATCAAAATGTCAAATTAATGCTGAGTAGACTGGTTGTTTAAAATGCTTGAAAGTTTAAGTATTATATGATGCCAAGGTGCCATTCTTGAAATCGTCAGTACTCAACATTAAGGGAAAGAGCTTCCAAATCTCATATGTCAAAAATAATGCTGATTTATTTTGTCAGAGTTTTACCGAGACAATTAAAATCTGTCAGCAACATTTTTCTCTGTGCTGATTTGATGACGCCTAAAACCTTTTACGTAAGAGCAAACTGTGCAATAATAGAAGACAAAGTTTTCACAACCTTTGAAGTTTTGATTTACTGTTTTACAACACTGAATGATAACTCTAGTTCTTTTTTAAACACTGATCAACAGAAAAAGAGACTTTAACGTCAAAGTGAAACCAAATATCTACAAAGCGAATCACATTTACTGTAAATGAGATGCAAAGCTATAAAAAGAGTAAGCCATACACACAGTAATGAAATGAATTATGTTACAAAATACCAACAAAATATTAACTTTTCTTTAAGTACATTTTCCTTTTACTCACAGACATTCACTGAAGGAACACAAATAATACAAGACATTTAGTTGTAGCAGTGTATTTTTGGAGGCACTCAACTTTTAAAGGTATTAAAATGTAAGAGCAAACTGTGCAATAATACAAAAGAAAGTTTTCACCCCTTATGAAGTTATTGTTTTACAACATGAGATTTAACATTTCTTTTTGGACACTGATCAACAGAAAAAGAGGCTTTTACATCAAAATGAAAACGGATCTCTACAAAGTTAATAATGTCTATTGTTAATGAGTTTGAAAGCCAATTGGAATGTATTTTGCAAAGCTGTAAACACAGTTTATAACACGGCACAGAGTGATCAATGAAATGTGTAATATTAGAAAATACCAACAAAATGTCCATATTTCTATAAATCTGTGGATCATCCTAAAGTTTTGGGACAGTTGGCCCAGTGGTTTGTGGCGCAAAGTCAAAAATAGGATTTAAAAAAATTTGAGAGTAACATCCCATAATTTGACATTTTTAGAGCAGAGGACCAGACGCAGACGACTCGAAAGGTTAAAGTGATGAACGAATTTTACACTCTCTAGGCCAAGCTGTTCAGGATAACTGTTAAAACTTAAAGTTGATTATTACAGCAGCACAGTGAAAACAATTTGAGAGTAGTTTTGGCATCATACTACTTCTATTTTTTTAATATTTTA
This sequence comes from Lepomis gibbosus, assembly GCA_029875015.1. Taxonomy (NCBI): domain Eukaryota; kingdom Metazoa; phylum Chordata; class Actinopteri; order Centrarchiformes; family Centrarchidae; genus Lepomis; species Lepomis gibbosus. Next base: position 1,524 of record JAPMOB010224603.1, read on the forward strand.
AGCACATTTTCTTGATTATACTTTCATACTTTTTCTTAAGTAAAAATTGTAATGCAGGACTTTTACATGTAACAGAGTATTTTTACAGTGTACTAGAATAAAGTAAAGAAGTAATGTAAAGTAAAGTAGTAAAGAATCTGAATACTGCCTCCACCACTGGATTTAACAGGAAGGCAATGAAGCAACTTACAATATGAGCCCCCAATGTTTAGAAGTTAATTAAAAAGAAGTCTGTTTAATGCATGATTAAAAGGAATTAAAAACTAATTTTATTAGATGGTGTCTGCCACAGTGTCGTTCATGATGTTGCCTCCCCCAACAACAATGAAAGGAGTTTTGCAAAACCTATATAAATTAATCAAGAAAATCAATGACAAACAAAATGAGGGAATTAGAAAGACTCATTGAAACCGATATTATGTAATTCTTACTGCTTTTCCACATCAATAGTGAGTAACGTCTTTATTTCTGTAGTTTGTAGAAGAATCATGAGTTATGCAGTGAGGTTTGTGACGGGCTCCTCTGTCTGACTCACTCTTATTTGATTTGGGTAATTTACAAATATGTATATGTCTGTTCTGAAGCCAAAACGTAATTTCCCTAGAAGGTTTAAATATATATAAAATAAAATAAATAAATAAAACAGTAAGCGTGTGTGTGTAAAAATAAAAATATATAAAAATATTAAAATAAAATAAATAAATGAATCATTACACTTTCTGTTTCCTCTAGTTGCTCTTTGCCCTCGAATACCTGGAGTCCAGGTTTTTATGACTTTTTTGGCTGTTTGATCTTGCCGAAAGGATTTCCCTTATAAATTGACCAATTTTCCAGCCAGACTGCACAGAGTCACACCAGGCTTCTCAACTGCTCCATTGATCACAAGACCCTGTTGGAAGAATCACGCCATGGAATTCAAGCTGTTAGTTTGTGGCGTCATGCTTGTGGTCTTAGTGGTTACAGGTGAGCGCATTTATATTAATTTATGCATCAAAATTATGTCTATGTATTTACTGGGGTTTTCCTCTCTGGACAGTCTAACATCAAATAAACACGCCTATACTCATTCCCCTGTGGTGTCGTAGTTCAACGCACTGGGGAAAGCCCTTTAGCATCAACGCTGAATGCTGGTTGTTTCCAATGTGAAACAAAGAATAGAATTTAAAGCTGTCTTTGTCAAAGTTTAATATGTGAAGAGGTACATTTTTGTGATTAATATTTTGAAATGGAAATATGTCCTTTGGAGAGTCTTCTGAAATAAAGGGTCCGATCTAGACGTCTTTTAAGGGTTTTATTCTTTGCAAAGGGTCAGACAGACATACAGAGTGTAAGCAGTCTGCAGAGTGTGAGACAAAGAGCCAGTGAAGAAACATGTGACTTTATACTGTAAAGGTATTACACAGCTATCCAAGGGAGGAAGGGAGTAGGGACCAACTGTCCTGAGTTGAAGGCCTATCAAGGACAGTCTGATAAGAAAACTCTCTAAAGAGCATCTTTCCCCTGGGAAACTTCACCTAGCTGTAACATAATAAAATGATCAAATACAACACAGTGAAACAATGGACTATAATAGTGAAGCATGCAGGGTGAAACAGTAAACACAGTAAAATATCAAATTTCTTAAATAATTACAACAGAAAAACAACAGAATATACTCATAAAGATTGAAACTTTCCAAACAATCTGTCAGTCACTTCATAAACATTTAATTATGAGTAATAAATTGAAAGGGTGAATACTTGCAGCTACACCGCAGCTATTGAGATCCATACTATTGTACATATAACGAATGACAAATAACTCTACAGACCAGTGGTTTGAATATTCAGAAAATGTGTACATCGTCTGCACTAATGCCGGAATGACCAATCGACAAAATGATCTAAACAGGGAAATAAAGATACAGAGACTAGTTTGTTCCAGTCTTTATGCTAAGCTAGTTAGCCAGCTGCAGGGCTAGCTTCATATTTGATATAGAAGAGAAATGTACAGATATTTTACTTTCAACAATGTGAAAATACTCTGTCACAAGTAAATCTCCTGCATTTAATGCCTTACTTAAGTAACCAACAGAAGTTTTATTATTATTATTATAGGTAAAATGTAGTTAAAAGTATAACCAGTAAATGTACTGGTTGTGCAGTTTTAACTACATTATATACAGTTTTCTAGTTAAGTCCAGTGGTCGCCAAATTTAAACCACTGTACAACAAACAAGCAGCATTTTTTTTTATAAATAAAATGTTTTATTCTTTGTCTCTCCCACAGGAAGCAACGCACAGTTAGAAGGTGAGTTCATAAGTACAAACAGTCAAGCTGACCTGAAAGCACATTCACATCACTAACAAGTCTTTGCGACATGATTTCTCTCCACCTCTCACAAATTATTTTCTTTGTCATTTCTGGTCTGTAAACTTTTCGGGCCAAAATAAGACAAGTTTGGCCATGTCCCTCCTGCTGACATCTGTCCGATGTTTGAGGAGGCGGCAATGCTTTGAGCTAAATGCTAACGTCAGCATGCTAATATGCGCACAGTGACAATGTTATGCTAATGTTTAGGAGGCATTTTGTTTTACCATGTTCACCATCTTAGTTTTGCCTGTTAATATACTAACACTTGCTAATCAGCACTAAACATAAAAGAACAGCTGAGGCCGATAGAAATGTCATTAGTGATGCAGGTGTTTGGTCATAAACCAAAGTGTTGGACACATTAAGTCAGAGGATCAATATGAGAATGTTTCCTCTATATGGACCTTGAATATCTGCAAAGTTCATTACAATCCATCCAGTTGTCAAGATATTTAACTCAAAATAAAATACACGCTTGTATTTTCAAACAACTCTTTGAAGACATGCGTACAAATTATATGCAAAGCTCAGCATTCAAATTTCAGATCTGTTTTCTGTGTTACAGTGTTACAGTGTATTTCTGGATCGCTTTGCATTATCTGCTAATCATTTTGACACTGGTTTACCACTGTGAAAACAATCACTAAATGGGATATTGTCTGCCATGTAATGTAATGCCCCCTCAATAATCCTTAATAAGAGCTGAAACATGCACATTATCTACTCTACATCTAATTGTGTGTGGACGTTTTGTGTCTATATGTGTTCATGTGCATAATAAGTACTAGCGAAGTGTGCCTTTGTAATACATATAAATATTTACGTACTGTGCTGCGGTCCCATTTTGCTCTTGCTAACCCATGCAGTCTGAAAAAATGTAGAATGAAGAAGCTGAGTGCAAATCACTTTGTACCACCAGCTCTTATTTTGAGTGCGACACCACATGGCAAGCAATAACCCTGGTTGGCTGCCAAGTACAAGTCACTGATTTCTATTTGTCGATCGTGAGTTTGTTTGTGGATTTTGAATACATTTGTGGATCGTGTTTTGTGTTTACAAATTGTCATATGTACTGGTGACTTATAGTCTGTGCATTTACAAAGACTCTGATATCTCTTCCACAAATCCTACACAGTCTACCTTTAAACAAATCATAATATAATCCACACATGACAGACATCCATAAACATAGCATCCACTAAGAAAAAAAACAGCAACAAAATCAGCACCTGTCTGCAGTGGTAAAATTAAATCTGAATGTTTCCCTCCAGTTTGTGGCACTGCGCCGCTCAACACCAGGATTGTAGGAGGGGAAGATGCTCCTGCAGGGTCGTGGCCCTGGATGGCCAGTCTGCATAGGAACGGCAAACATGAATGTGGAGGCTCCCTGATCAACAACCAGTGGATCCTGACTGCTGCTCACTGTTTCCCCAGGTGAGCTCTGATCCTGTCACATGACTTCACCTGTACAAAACAGTGAGCTTGTAAAGCAACAAAGAGAAAATGAAATGAGGGTGTTACAGAAAACCACATTAAATCCACTGATCATGTTTTTCTACATGCTTTTAGTAATAGTCAGAAACCATTACAGTGAGTTAGAGGTTATTTCATCATTTTTGGAAACTTGTCTTTGATTAGACAGAAATGTCAAATTCTTTAAAATGACGATTAGCTAAGACGGATTTATCTGCCTGTTAAATATAACATAATAAAGCTGCTAAAAAAAAGACATTATGATTCAGACCTGAGTTCCTAGATTGTTGTAATGAGAATTTATTTTCTCATAATTCACATTTTGACCTGAGATTTGTGACTTCTGGGGTTGAATTCTGACTTTTTATGTTTTTCTAAAAAAAACAAACAAAAAACAAATGAGACTTTATTTTTCTTCAAAATTCTAAGATTAATACCAAAATTTAGTATTTTACATGGCTTTAATTACCACTCTTTAGCACTAATTAAGCTCTTCTACCATTATTGTGTAGAAGAAATTATTGTTACTAATTTAGAGCTATGGCTCAGGCGGTAGAGCGGGTTGCCTGTTAATTGGAAGGTCGGCGGTTCAATCCCAGGCTCCTCCAGGCTGCATGTCAAAGTGTCCTTGGGCAAGATACCGAACGCCTAATTGCCCCTGGTGGCTGTTCTGCCAGTGTATGAATTTGAGTGAATGTTAGTTTCTGTTTGAGCACTTAGGCTCAGTGTGTGAATGCTGAATGCAGATGTAGTGTAAAAGCGCTCTGAGTGGTTGAAAAGACTAGAAAGGTGCTATACAAGTATGGAACATTTACATTTAAAAAAAGAGACGTTCAGAACGTTTAAAAACAATTGTCTTTGAAAAAGCAAAAAAACTTGTTACTTATTTAAAGACTGTTCAGTCACGTCTTTAGCAGTCAGTTTATGTGATTGACAGTGTGTAAGTGTATGTGGCTGAGTCAGAGTTTTTAATCGCATTATTTAAGAAGAATTTAATAAAATCTTGTAGCAGTTAGAAAAATCAACAATGACTTACTTACTATATGAGAAATGGAAAAATAAACCTATTAAAGATGACCATAAGAAACACAGGAGATTCATAAATTGTACAATTATTCAATAACTGATTTAAACAAAACTCACTATCCCATCTAGTCTTACCTTTCAATTTCATAATAATTTCCAATATTCTAATGTTACCCTTCATTCATTATAACTGCTACATTTTAAAATGTAAGACTTATTCTGGGAAAAAAAGCACAAACTGAAGAATGAATTTTTAAAACATTGAAATGTTAAGATGCCACATAACAATGAGCTCTAATAAAACTAAGTCACCGAAAAATAAGACTAAGAAGGAGAAAATGTTCACTATATTTCTCATGATTACTTACTTCTACATCATTAACAGTTTGAGTGCAGAATATTTAATCACACTGTTCCTTCTGTTTCTCAGCACCAGCACATCTGGTCTCAAGGTTTACCTCGGACGTGACACCCAAAAACTCCCAAACCCTAATGAGGTGTCCCAGACTGTGTCCAAGATCGTCAAGCATCCAAACTATGATCCCAAAGAATTTGGTAACGACGTAGCCTTATTACAGCTGTCCTCACCTGTTACCTTCACCAACTACATCAGACCCGTGTGTCTAGCGGCGGAAGACAGTGTTTTTGACTCCGGGATAACCTGCTGGGTCACCGGATGGGGAGACACCCAAAGTGGCGGTGAGAATTTTTACAGTCATTTTTACATGCTTTGTTTTTGTTAATGATTGTACTCAAGCACAGAAATTAAGTAAATGTACTTAGTGTCTTTCCAGCACTCACTGCATCTGTGACCGAGATATTTCAGATTCAGGGTCAATTTTGGTTTATTAAGGCGACAATGGTCAGATTCTGATTCACAGGTCTGACTGGTTTCTTCTCTATCACATTCTGTAGCTGAGGGTTATGGGTATTGTAGTATTTAGATCCATCCATCAAAATTACAGACAGCTAAAGTAAGCCAAACATCCCAAGCCACATTTATTGTCAAATTAATGTAGTGGTAAAAATATATAATATTCGCCACTTAGATGTATAAGTATAGTTGTATAAATTATCAAGTTATCTTAAAATTGCCCTTACATACAGTACTATGTTCCACCACTGCCCTTAAGGCATCTATACGCTGATTTTGTGCTCTTTCAGTCTAAAGTTGACACTTGAATTGTGGTGAAATCCAAAACGGTGGTACTACAGGATCTCACAGTGAGTTTAAGCTTCAGAGACCAAAGACAGCTGACGATGCTGTTCAAACAACCAATCAGAATAAGCCATGAAATGATACAGCATACAAGACTGACACAAAATCATGAAGTCTATTTTGTAATAAAGTTTAAAGGACAAGGCCGGTGATGTTCTGTATTTTTCTTAATGTCAACAAATCTCATGAAAAGATTCAAACCAAAAACATCCTGTGAGTCCGTCTCTCGGTACCTTCTGACTTCCTGTCTGTGGCTCTTTAAAAACACCTCACAAATACATGTTTCCTAAAACAGCTGCTCGCTGTAGTTTCTATCAGACAAACAGGAAGAAATAGTGCATCAGTTGGGAACAGCGGCGGATGAATACTTATGTGGCGCTCTAGTGAGTATTTGGGGCAGCAGGATTGTGTATATGGGACTGAGTCAGAGTAAACTACAGTGTGTGTTCATGGTGATGGAGGAACATGTGACACAATGAAGCAGTGAGTCTCACTGACAAGAGGAGGAAGAAGAGACATCAGCTTGGGAGACACACTCTGTTGATAAAAAGAAAAACACAGATTCAACAATAATAATCTCCTTTTCTTTTTCAGTTTCTCTTCCTGCCCCGGGGACGCTGCAGCAGGTGAACGTTCCCATTGTGTCCAACGAGGATTGTAACGCTGCCTACGGTCTCATCACAAGCAACATGATCTGTGCCGGTCAGGGAGGAAAGGACTCTTGCAATGTGAGTCTATCTGCAAAACACACCTCCATTAAAACACGTTTAAATCTGCACTAATCAATAGATCTAGTCCCAGTCCCCTGATACCTCGGGACTTAATTGAAATCTGTCTCATGTCTGCATGCCAAGTACATTTTGCTGGATTGGATTGGATTATAATTAGTGATGGATTAATGTGTTCATCACTTTGATGTTGCAGCTGGTAACGGTGGAGATACTTTAATTACTTTATATATTTATCTGCTGGATAACTTTTGAATTTCATCCAGGGAGTGATAATCTATATTATATCTAAATGTATTCGTTAATTATATTTTGTATTTCAAATCAGAATCTATAAAGTCACTAAAGTATTAACACATAAGCTGATGGATCACCATATGGTTGAGTATGTGCTGTGCCTGCCATACCAATAAGCCTGGGTGTTTGGTGTTGTGGTCAAGTTGCATGTTTGGTATCTTGTAGACCTGAGTTCAGATCTGGGTGGGATGACTGAAGTCTTGCAAGAGAGCACCTTTTGTACATTTACTACTTTTGTCTTTATGAATATGCAATTTGGGGTGTTTCATTGTTATTGTATGGGAGGGTAACATGCAAATACTTTTATTTACTACACGCAATGTGATCTAACAGGCCTACAAGCAATTTCATGTGAGAACAGCATCTGTATTTTACGTTTGAAAGGAAAGGTGCAAACCGCCAAGTGTTGCATAGAGATGGCTGCTGTTATTGTTGTGAGAAGGAGACACAGCCGTAATGAACGAAGACTTAGAGAAATTAACAATATTAGATAATATTATTCTATATCCAATTTATAGAAATACAATTTATTCAATGAACAATATGAAGTGAATTATTTTTTTTGTATTTCCCTGTAGCTTTGGCAATACTGTTGTATTAACATTCATGCCAATAAAGCAAATTTCGTCCAGCCGGAGGGAACAATCACCGACTGTTCACAGCGCGCCGATCGTAACAGCGACACAGCCCATTGTTGTATCAAAGAGGGAACGGGGAGTTGGGGTGTACAGGGCCAGGGACAGGATAGGATGGGCAGGTACAGACGATTTCCACATACTCGGGACGCACTGAACGAAAAAAAACAAGGTTTTTAATAGTGGCTGCTTTCCCTCCTGACTCTCCATGGTGGAAACCATTAAAACACACAAAACCATCTACGCAATAATTCTTAGTAAATCACCCACAACAGGTACTAAAATTGCACTTGCAATATTTTAGAATGCACACGTCATTTAGTAGCCTACTCTTTATTCAGGAAGTCGGACCCATAGTGTATTGCAGTATAATGTAAATTAAATAAAGTGGCAGAAAATTGAAATAATCCGTACCTTAAATTTTACTTACGGTAATTTACTATTTAACTAATTGTACTGAGTTACTCTCCTCAACAGTTTCTTAGTAGTAGTAATACAAGGCTAAATTAAAATATGCATGTCAAGTCCATTTGCTGGTGATATAACGACCTGTCTGACCTCTGCAGGGGGATTCAGGCGGTCCGTTGGTGAGAAAAACTGGCTCTAAGTGGGTTCAGGCCGGAGTGGTGATTTCTGGAAAACCTTGTGCCCTCCCCAACTTCCCAACAATCTACGCCCGAGTGTCCGAGTTTCAGTCCTGGATCAACAGCGAGATCACCACCAACCAGCCGGGCTTCGTCTTCTCTGGAACTGCTCACCTGGTTTCGCTCTCGCTTCCTTTGCTGCTGTCCATCGTTTATGTTCCCTCCCTCTTTGTCCTTTCTTAGAAAATTGAATTGGTTTTATTGAATTATTACCAGAGGATGTTTGATTATACTGATTGCATTATTTTCTAAATTAATTGATTAATCAGAGGTGGCAATGGCGCAGGGGATGTGAGAGATGTGGGTTCAACTCCCCACTGCAAACCACAATCCCTAGTTGCTCAAGAGGCATGTGACCTCCGACATATAAATTATATATATATAGCAATTGTAAGTCGATTTGGATAAAAGCGTCAGCTAAATGAGTAAATACAGAAAATACAGAAATATGTCATTTATAACTCCCACAGTCAGTGTAAAACCCAAAGATATTCAGTTCTTCATCATATAAATCCTCACATCAGAGAAGCTGAAACCAGTTTGTCAAATGACTAGAATCAATGATCCAAATAGTAATTTTAGCAACTAATCAATGACTGAGTGTTGCAGTTCTATTAACTTTGCTGGAAAACTCATTTGCAGAATTTTCACTTTAGTGGAAATGTGTTGGTTTTAACCATCTTCAGCATAATGAAATTAAATAATATTTTTTTTATTAAATGATGTGATGGAAATTTGATGTTTTACTCTGTTTACTGACCCTGATAGCCCTTCATCTCAGGACAGTTGGTTGCTACTCCCTTCCTCCCTAAGACAGCTGTGTAATACCTTACAGTATAAAATCACCTGTTTCTACACTGCTTCTTTGTCTTGCACTCTGCTGACTGCTTGCACTCTGTATGTTTGTATGACCCTTTGCAAAGAATAAAACCTTTAAAAGACGTCAAGATCGAATTCTTTATTTCAGAAGACTCACTAAAAGGTTTAATTTCCATTTCAATGATTTTCATTTTGTTTAATTCAATTATTCATTTATTTATATAAAGCCAATGAAATATAATTATTTATTGATACATTTTATTATTTTTCTTTTTACACTTCATCATTTAAATTAATTCTTACAAATCAGTTTTAATTTGTTAAAATTTAACTTAGATATAATTGTTTTCTTCTGCCAGTCAAGTGTTGAATTTATTAACATGGTTATAACTAAACACTACAAGCTTATTATTACTCCAGATTCCCATCAAAGCCCATTAAAGTCAATAATCTAAAACAATTTTGGCCTGAGACAAAAAAATAATGAGTCTTTCTGAAGTTTTTACCTCATTAATTTTAATTTTCTGTATTTATGAGCTGAAAAATGAAACATTATAATTAAACATTTTAAAACTGTAATTAATGCCTAAAGGTTTTTGCAGTGAGCATCTGCAACTGTGATTTACTTTTTAAGGAGAGGATACATTAGGGCTGGATGATATGGCCAAAACTTATATCACGATATATTTCTTAATTTCAGCCGATACGATATAATTTCAATATCGATACGAACAATATAAAAGCCTCAGAAAAATTGCCAAGAATGGCCACAAAAGATGCCATTACAAACTTCTGAAAATTATTTTTGCCAATTTTATGAATAGCTCAAACTTTAAACTACAACATAGACTTATTATGTTATTCCTATAGATTTAAACAAAGGTGCTTCAGCCAGGCTATAATAAACAGAAAAAAGAGTGAGCAACGAGCAACAACAAACACAAATGTTGCTGGAGAAGGGACACTGTTGAGGGTTGATGACACTCCATGATAGGCTCTAGAGTTTTCTGGCAAGAAATACAAGCTGGTCTACATTATCTGGCTTCAAAGATGCCTTTTTACACGTGACACTCTTGCCACCTGTACTGAAAACTAGGGCTGATTTTGGAAAATAATCTAATTGCAATTTTTTTACCAATATTGCGATTAATTTTTAAGCTCTTTACCTTCTGTAATATTCAAAACGGACAAGCAGTAAATCAGTGTAGTATGATATTAGA